>CANXYI011211080.1:0-14019 GCA_948208565.1 Hura crepitans
TGTATATTTAGGCTTAAGGTACAGCTAAAGGTAAACTTTTTCTCTTCATGTATTTCTTATCTAAAATCCTATAATATTAACTTAATTATGGTTCCACACCATCACTATAATCTATTTAACTATCATATGAAAAAGTCACAATTTACATAAGTTTAAATAAGCAAAAATCCATAAAGGTATAATACAATTACCTCTTTTACAATCTTTCCACCACCAAATCCATCTTATTACTCTTTAATCTTACTTTAATGCCATTTAATCTTCAAATTATTCAACTTTCATACTCATTTCCTCACATAAATTCCATTAAAAAATGTCATAAATTACATGCTTTCAACATAATTTTCTAACCAACTATCTTTAATTCTCAAATAATTTCTAATAAATCATTTAGTTGAGGATCAACTTACCACTTATTGAATATCCTCAATTACTCATCTTTCTAAATCCTTTCTTTCTCTAAATTCTTTCTATTTTTATATAATTTAGGGAGGCTAATATAATAAGGTAAAAATAACAATCTCTCAACTATTATGCTTTATAATTATTTGGTGACATAATATGAAAGAGATGGTGGAGAAAGGGAAGAAGTTAATTTTGGCCATGAGGAGGAAACAGGGAAGATATTGGTTGATTTTCCAAATAAATATTTTATATTATTTCCATATTTATATAAGACTTTAATGGCTAGGATTAAAAGAGCGTAACACATGTAAGGTTAGGATTTAGTCCATGTGTCCTACTTTTTTTATTTTTATTTATTTTAATTAATTTTAGAGGGCCAAGATGTCATGTGCACTATTTGATCCAATGGCCAAAAATGCTCCCTATACAAAAATCTCATCATGCTTATCTCATAAATTGACATTTTCCTGTATTTAATTTTCTAATTTATTATTAATAGTTCCACCCATAAATAAATTATGGCACTACGATTTTCATGTGCCTTTAATTATTTTAGTATAAAGATGTGCAAGTCTTAAATTTTTCTGAACACATTTTTAAGAATTTTCAATTTAGCCTTAAACGGTTATGATTCATACCTGACCATAATCTATATTTTGTTTTCTATTTTTAATCTCCTATATGACCTTAAATGTCTTTAAAATTACATTATAATTCATCTTATAATTTATAATATCATATGGTTAGGTTAACTCACTCTGACTTAAGATGCATTATTCATAACTCGAGTGTCACTATTCATTGGGACCACCGCTTGTACTTCATTCTTTTCACATTTTCATATTCCTTTCATGCCCAATTTATATTCTCATCTATTTACATGTGGCCCTCTCATCATATGTCCATTAAATATGCATTTTTAATTATGCCCTTAGCCTTTTTATGTATTTCCCTTTTTGCCTTTTCATCATTTTTCGCTCAATTGTCTATACCAACTGACTCTAATTGATTTGTTCATCTATTTTATTCCCCATATTTTCTTTACATTCCCATTCTATCCTTATATAACCCAAATCAAAAGTGAAGATGTGACATAAAAAAACCTACTATTTGTAAATATTTTTTGCATATAGGAAATAAAGAGACATTGGAATACCTACTTAGGGTTATCTCATTTGTCATGTAAAAGCTCGTAGGTGTTAATTCCACCTTGTCTTTACCTTTATCCTTTGAAGATCTCACTTATTTTTTTGCTTTAGTGAAAAACCCATGCGACCTTTTTTTGCCCTTGTTATTCCTTAAGTCTCTTGCTCTAGTTCTCTATTTTGAAAATCTCTACACTGGCCTATTAACCTTCCTACTACTACTAGCTTTGCAGTAACAACCCAATACCCCTATATACTTTTCATATCCTTCTCTTATATTAGCCTCTTTATTTTTTGTCAAACTCCTAACCTATCCAAACTCAATTATCTCTACTCTATTGCTGATAAAATAGTAGATATATGAGCTGTAATATTTGCAAAAGAACATTTATGGCAATAACTAACCTTCTTTACACTTTAGTCTTGAGCCAAACTATATCCATCTATATCCAGTATTTGAAATTAGTGTGGCATTCTAATTCCTTGTAATGACTCACACATAGCAAATCTTTTAAATTTCTAAATCAATTTAAATCAAAAATCATAACCATAGTAGCAACACCCCTTTGCTGCTTCACATATACTACTATTAGCTTTAAAATATACAGCTTATATTGCTGTATAATTGTAGATGATTTCTATAGGAATCAACCTCAAAACATTATCTTGTCATAGTTCTAGCAATAATTACACCTGATTCCCACTACTGCTACAACTAGCACATGAAAATTCTATGATTCCCTCTTAAAAACTTCACATTTCCCCTTTAAAATGCCTTGTTGCAACATACACCCATTACAAAATCATCTAATAATTTGAGTTTCCTCATAACAGCATAGACATTCCATGACAATGCTCTTAATCACACATTCACATCAGCTAGACTCAGCAACAGATACCTTAATATGCAAAAATGCACTTAAAATAGTAAAAACTCGATAAACTACATGCCAACAACCATAATTACTGACACTAAAGTAGGACTTCAACTCTATATCTTTTGGTTCCCATAGAAACCCTCTAATACTGCCTTAAACTTTAACATGCATCTAAAATTCAAGATATATAAACAAGAACAAAGGAACTTACACGAATCAAATAAGGATTCCATTCTTACCCTCATTTTCTTTGATTGCCTTTGCTACTATCCTTTTTGATCTGCCAAAACTCAACACTTTACTATCATATTGTCCTTGTTACACATCTATCTAGAATTTATGAAAACCCATGACTCTTTTCTACTGTTGAGCTTCCAACCTACATTTTTTACCATTTTTCCTCCTAATTATCCTTATGCTAGTGTAATTCAACCATTTAAAAGAAAAATTACAATCTCTAACATGAAATTCCAGAATCATTTATCCATTCTAGTCTTTTTTCTTTCTCAAACTTTTCTCTTTTTTACTCTGCCAAATGTGTAAGGTAATATAAAAATATTTAGTGCTTCCCTTTAGGGAAGAATTTGCCTTTCCAATTTATGCCTCCGATTATATGGCATCAGTGTTTCAGATTCTATACCAACTCTATTCATTTTCAATAAAGGAATTAATGACAAGAATGGGTAGATAGGGATACTTGAGACTCTTATTAAATCTATTTAGATGTACTTGAAATAGGTGCTTTATTTCTTATCTATTAACCGCAATTGTTCTTTTAATAAAATTCCTTATACTTCCTTAAGTTTTAATTCTTCTAAATATCTATGTATAGTACTTAATTCTTTGCCACCTTAATAATTCTCTTCTAATTTCTTTTATTCTTTTATTTTCTTAACTCTTTAAAGTGAAATTAAACCAATTTATCCCTTAATTAAATCTCAATAAATCTAATTGATCTAAAAAAAGAATTGGCTTTCTCTTTTGTAACAAAAGTTGAGGTATTACATCATTTATCTAGGTGAGAGGATTTTTCTTTAGCCTTAAAAATAAAGACTTTATATCCTGTGCTATTTCCTTATAGAAGTTTACTACATAATTAAGTAAGAACAATTGTAATAGAGTTTTATCAGTTATTTTATCATAAAATTTAGTTCCAAATTCTATTGCTCTATCAATAAGCATAACAATTCACTTTTTTTATATTTGCCCTAAAAATCTGAACTTAGTTTGGAAGATTTTAATCTTCTTTATAAAAACTACTAAACGATCTTTTAAGACCACTTTCAAAAACTCTCTTAAGTGTTTAAATTCTAGTCTATCGTCTTTGAGAAAATAAGAACATCAATAATATAAATGATGGTAAATGCTAAATAAGCATTAAAAATATCGTTCAAGATTTTCTAGAATTCTAAAGGGGTATTTTTATAGCCCAAATGGTATTATATTCCATTCGTAATGCTCTAATAGAATAGTGAATGTTATTTTGTAATGATCCTCTTCTGCTAAAAGGATCAGCCAATATCCTAACTTCATATCAAATTTTGAGAAAACCTTAACTTCATACAACCTATTTGATAGGTCCCTATTGTTTAGAAAGGGATATCTAGTTCATCTTAGTGTTTTATTTAAAGGCTTGTAATTAGTTACTAGCCTTGGCACTCCTCTTTCATGTTCTATGACATTTTTAAAATAAAAAGCTAGATAACTCTATGGGCTTTAGATAAGCCTTCTAAGCCTTTTTGTTTCTAAATCAACAATTTCCCTTTTGTAGATTTCTATATGACTTGGTTTGATGGCTATGGCTCAAGCTTTAGCCATAATCCTTCTTTCATTAAAACCTAACTCATGAGTTAATTTAACCTTGTACTTTTTTCTCCCCCAAAAAGTATTTGGTACATCTGTATATATGTTTTGAATCATTTCTTGATGTTGCTAGCTAACTTTTTGCTAAATCTTTAACTTATTTATTCTTCAGTCTATATCTTTAAAAGTGAACTCCTACTATAATAAATTAAGGGAGATATTTTTATTTTTAATCTAATGCTGAATTAGATCTATCTCTATTTCCCTTGGTTGAGATATAAACTAAAAGCAAATATCTCTTCCTTCTATTCTATTGATATGCTTTTAATTTATAAACCTACTGATGTATTACATAATCAAAATAGACTAATCAAAATAGAAGTAAATATCTCTTCCTTCCTTTTATACCATAATAAAAGGCATTTCAAAATGGACCAATTTATTACATACAATAGTATTGCTTAACTTATATTTGACAGCTAATTTACTTCCATTAGCTTTATTTAATTTCTCTATAGTTTTAAAGAAGTATTAAGATTGAATTAATCCCTTTTTTATGCAGTTCAAACATACACATAAATTAATTAAGGCTATCATTCTAAACACATAATCCTTATTTACCACTATAGTGATTTTAGCGTGCCATTTATGAGTTATCCCTTTCTATTAGGTTGATATATTGCAAACTATTGATCTTTTCTTTTAAGACGCTTTGGTTTTCATTTTTTTTGTTCTACCTCTCTTTTATCTTTAAAGAGTTCTAGAATGGCTACTCTTTCTTTCAACAACTTCAACTCGATTTTAACCACGTTTAGCTTTGCTCAAGTTCATACAAGGTAAGCTCTCTATACTTCTTAGTTTTTTCTACTCCATCCATTATTTCTTTAAGGTTATAGGTAATTGATCTTTTTAGCAACCCCTTTTTTACTCCCATATGCTAAGGAGTTAAGAGCATTGAACTTATCTTTATACATTTTAATATAGACCTCTAACTACTCCTTCTTTTCTTTAAGGTGCTTGACTTTATCTATAAGATTTTCTTTTCTTGCTAAGACTAGTGAACCATTTTTAGCACATAAAGACACATATTAATTGTAGTTTCTACCATAGTCTGATTCTCTATTCAAGGGGGCTTGTTCTTCAGATTTTTCTTTTAAGGTATAATCTAGAATATTGATTTAGATCTTTTACTTCACTATCTGTCTCATTTTAAGAATAGCTTTGCTAAGGAATTCTTTAATTCCTCACCACATGTTAGGGCTTGAATTTGTTGCTTCATTTTACACATATTAGGATAACGTTTTACCTTTCTACACTTGTAACAAACTATCTTTTTAATCTTTGATTTTAACCTACCTGTCTTTGAGGTTTTAACCTCTTTTTTCTTTTAGAATTTGGATTTATTTTACGTAAAATAAAGTATTTTCTTTTTGTTCTTTGACTTTTTCTTATAATAAGAATAAATAGGTTAATACTATACTATTCATAGAAGCTCCTCAACATCTTTTTCTCTCATTAATTTCTCTTTTTGCATTTACTTGTGTAGTTTTAGCTTATTACATAGTGCTAGGCCTTTTATAATCACTTTTGAAGCCAACTCTAAGTAGGTGTATAAATGGTATGGAATGATCTTTTCATTCTTTATTTTTATCTTAGTCTTTACTCTATTAGCGAAAAGAGTGGGAAGTCTAAATAAAAAAAATTTCTTCTACAAATCATGTTGGCTATCTTTTATGGTATACAATATTAAAAAGAAGACATCTTTATACCACTTGAATTATGATAAATCTAGATATCTCAAATTCATGATTTGCTCATGAGATTTATCTAAATACATGGTTAAAGGCCCAATAAAGTGAACCCCCAATGGTATATAATAAGGTACTAACACAATCAAGGACTTGTTTTTCCTATCTAAGCCCTCTATTAATGGTTACTTCATTCTAAATTACAATGAGGATCCATGCCTTTCCTTCAATAGAAAGGTAAAAATCCCACCAACCTTTAAGTTGGCTTGTAAAGCTTACAATTAAAGCTTTAACAATAGTCTGGTCACTACTTCCCTTAACCTTACAAGTGATAGCATACATCTCATATAAGGAATGACATTTTTAATTTGATATCTCGATAAGTCATCTATGTTCCATTACAATTTGACATTTTCTAATTTGATATTTTGATCATATAGGACAAAGTTGAATAAAGTATCATTGAACTAAAAATCTATTGGCAATGGTTTTAGATAGTAAAATTTTAGTGTGGTGGTGGCTTGTTGATTTGGGTAGGTGATTTTGTTAACCTAATTAGAAGAGTTTGCTTCTTTAAACATTTCTTTTAATTGATTAATTTCATCTTTGTCTAATTCATTCTCAAAATTCATTTTAGGATTTCCTTACATAGTTAATGAAGCTACCATTTTCCTTCACCCTGTAGTCCTAATTTTGCCAATCTTTTAGTGAGTTCTTCTATCATTCTAGAATGATCTTGCTTGACTAATTTTACATTGAGCTTTTGTAATTCCATAGGCTTGAATAAAATCCTATTTTCTCTTGACTAGCTTAATCCCATTTTAGGGATATAATCTAATGCTTTAAGCCTAGAGACTTTATGTTCTCCTTAGCTTATTGCCCAATTGTCTAAAGGGTGAAATTGGTATAATTCTAGAAATGAACTATATCTTTAATATCTCTTTCTTTTCCTTCCTTAAGGAGAGCACTTGATCTCTTTTAAGTCTAAAAGTTTATAAGAGAGTTCAACATTTTGGTGGTGCATAGCCTTAAGCACCTTGCCATTATTAGCAAAAATTCTTTATAGGTAGTTTCTAGGGTTACTAGGTAGGCATGATTTTAAAAGTCTAGAAATGGCCTTTTAACCAAGGAGAAATAGTATTTTTATAATTATGGGAAAGATTTTTCTTCTTCTCTCACTTTAAAGCTTGTATATTTAATAAACCATAATTCTTGCTCCTTTTTTGCAAAAAGTTAGAACCATTTATTAAATGGTGTTTCTTCTTTTTCTAACACCATTATTTTAAATGGTCACCTTTGATTCATACTTTTTTATGGTGTAGCCTATAACAGGCATTATAGAACTTTAAGTTTCAACTTCATAGATAGGATGAGCAATGTTTTCTTTGATTTTATTTAAATAACTCACCGATCTCAATCTTTTAAGGGTGTTGAGTAAGTTTAATTTTGATTTGTTTACCAAGGATTGAAGTGCACTAGAGAATCCTAAGATAAAATTCCTAGCTTCTATCATTCTCTTATTTCTTGCAAACAAAATTTCCACTTTTTTGGTTCTAGATTTCACTATTGACTGAACTTGATTAGAGTCTTCCTTCTTAGAGGGAACTACTTCTTTGAAGATTCATTAGATTAGAGTTTTTCCTATATTCATTTCTTCATCTAGAATTTCAACATTTCAAAGCAACTGACCCTCAACCAATAGTATACCAAGGAATGTTGAATTATCTCATCATATTCTTATAATAATTCCAAAAAAAACATAAAAGATAATATAAAATAATGGGAAGTAGATTTTAACAAGAAAGTTTCTAGACTAATGTATTTAAAAGAAAGAGAAACACAAAATGTCTCTAGCCCCTAAATATCTCTTACTAGATCTCAAATGGAATTATTCTCACAAATAAGTGTAATTCAATAATAATTCAAAATAAATAAAAGATTTTTAAGAAATGAATTCATGATAGATTATAACAAAAAGAAGGGAAATTGGTTTAATTATTTCAATAATGAAGAAAGAATAAATATTAGAGAAAATGATATAATAAGATTAGGTTACAAAAGGTTAATATCCCATTTTTCTTATGGTTTCACCATTATAGTTAAGATAATCATATAAAATTTCCTTTTGAAGGCGTCTATGTAACAAATAAAAGTCAAAAGAGTTAGATGACATTAGACAATTAAGAAAATGTAGTAAACCACCCATATTTAGAGAAAATCTATATAAAACATAAAAATGATAAAAACAATAGCCTTACCCTTTGAAATTTTTAACTGCCAAGATTCAGATTCACAAACTACAAAAGAAGTAAAAATTGTCTAAAGTCAACTTAATTATCCAAATCAAATCTTGTCAATTGTAGTCTCATAATTAGATTATGTTGAATCAAATGCATCCTCCTCTCTTTTAACCCTAAAAGGGAGGATATACAAAATCAGTCCTTATTTGAGCCCTTTGAATACCAAAAGGAAACAAAAATTACCTTAGATCCTAGTGCAAAAATGCTAAAAAAAATTGAAGAGAAATTGGAAAAATTAGACATTAAAGAAAAAATAAATAGATAGTTTGAATAATTAATAATGTTGAAGAATCATAAGATGAGGAAATTTTATGGAAGACAAGTTTCAAAAACTAATCATAAAAATGTAATTGCATTAGCACCCAAAATAGAAAACTATAACTGTAGACCTAATCCTCTTGATGTCCAATATGAAGAAAGATATCTACTAATTTGGTCTAAATATAATGGAGAATCAATATATGAGTAGAACATAAATAGTTTAAGTGAACATCAAATTATCAATATGGTGAAAGAAATGGTGATGGCAACATCAACCCATTAAGCTAAAGGAAATGGTGATAGTAACATAGTTTAAATCATAGTTTTAGGATGCATAAGACAATTTAAAGGATGGTGGGATCATTATCTCTACCTTGATGATAAAAAAAACTAATTCTAGAGCAAAAAAGATTGTAATAAAAACTAAATAAGGAGGACAACTGTGACAACGCTTACTCGATCTAGTAGCTAGATCAAAATAAGACATGTCACACAACTTATCTTACTCATTTGGTATTCATAAGCCTTATCAACATAATCAAAACCTAACATGTTTAAAAATTTAATGCAATGTCAAAAGTTATCATGGCAAAAATTTGATAGCATAACAGTTGTTTGGGGATATAAACCAAAATTTTCACCTACAAAAAACACATCTTTAATAGTTTAGCTTTCAAATATCAAGAACACAAGATAAAACCACATTATTTTTATCACACCATTACACCCACATATATATCACATTTACAAAAACTTATTAAGTTTCAAAACTCAATATGGAATTGTTTATGATTCACTACACTTGCTTATATATGGGTGCCATCTACTTATATACATCATAAAATGTAATACAAAAGTATACCTTATTGGACAAGGTTGATCTCTACACTGTTATGCTGAGTGTAAAGGCCCGACCCTTTTGGCATGTGATGATAACTAGAGATAGGCTTAAAGAAACAATATAAGCCACTCAGGAACCTAGTCTACATCGACCGTCATGGCATAGGTCTACCTAGATGTGATGCCATAATGTTTGTACCAACCCACTTAGTTTCTACCTCATGGTCAGCCTAGACAAACTAAAGCCCATGTCTATATGAACTAATGCAAACTTGGCCTAAAGCCTATAGAGTAGTGAGAAAACTTGTAACCTAGGATTGCATAGACTAAGTAGACTAAATCTGCATAGACTTGCTGACAAAAAGCTTTTAGAACCAAAAGTTTCTTATTTAGACTCTATCTCCTAATCTTACAAGGACTCTATCACTTCTGCACAAGAGAGTGACCCACTAAACCTATAAATATGCCTCTTGGGTATGAGAAAGAGAGGTAATTTAAAGAGCTAGAGCCACTATAATTTTAAGAGTTTAGGAGAGGACTCTAACATAAGATTCACACTGCTAGACTTTAGCCCACACTAAAAATTTAGTTCTTTCTAAAACCCTATAATCTTGTGTTATTGCTTGAAGAGCTTCTTCATAAGGTAAGATCTGAGGCCTCTTATTGTATGTATAATATACATTCATAATATTCATATGGACCCATGATCTCTTATGATTGGTAATAAGTGAGGTGATTTTATGTAATCCCTACATTAGTCATAAGAATAAGTTGTTGTTTTAAACTATTTTATTATGTATAACTGATGGCTAGCATGTTGTGATTATTTTGTTAGCTTAATCCTAATTGTACGAACCTATCTTAAGGCATGTTTATATCCGCACGAACTAAATATATTGATATGTATGTGACTTGATGTCTGTGTGAACCATGATGTAATATTGCTTTGTTTAACTCTTGCATATTATGTATTGTATGCACCATATTGATATAATTAAATGTTGTTATATCATGTGATTATTACACTCTTTAATATAAATATCATTGGTATGCTGGAACTATTGTGTGGTCTGCATGGACTCACTTTCACAAGGAATGTAGTCCATATGGATGATCATGTTTTGTGTACATTGGTTTTGTTATAAAGTCCACACGGACTCCCTTTCACAAGGAACATAGTCCGTACAGATTATCATGCTATAGGTGTGTTTGTTATGTTTTACAGTCCGTATTGACTCCCTCTTAGGTGGATCATAGTTTGTACAGACATCTGTTTGCAATTCTAGTCCTTTTAAATATATGTATATGTTTATATGCTCTTTATTATTAATAAATCTATAGTTTTCCCCAGTGATTATCCTTTTAAGCATGTATCATGGTCCATTTATATTAGTGCCAAATAAATTGTTGCAAGTATATCCTCTCTTTAAGTCCTCACAGACTATTATTTTTTTTTACCTATTCCTTAAGTTATTTGCAAGTGACTATTCTAGCTGAATAGAGGCTCTAGACAAACAAAGCATCTTTACATATAGTGGCCCACACAGAGATATATCGGAGCCATATTAAGTCTACACAGACTTGACAATGTACAGGTGGGACCAATTATATGTCTTGTGTCATTTTATTTGGTTTTGTACTATTTACATCTTTTGGTTATTTTTGGGTTGTAATAGGTAGTTTAATAACTAGTTTTACAAATCAAATGATTTTCTACATAATTAATTGGCATTTTCTTAATAAAATAGTTTTGAGTTTTCCTTAATAAAAGTCATATGGAAAATGTATTTCAACAAAGGCCAATCTCTAAGAGATGAGAGTTAGACAATTGCCGCCAATTTATATGGAGTTATGGGTAATTGTCAAGTTAAACAACAACTAATAAATAACCTGATTTTTTGGTGTTAATACACATTAATGCTTGTTGTATATTTTAATACTATAATTTATTTTCTCTTGGTGAAAAGGTGACATGAATGCTTTAATTAAATGCTTGCTTGCATGATACGGGATTAATAAATGTTAGAATATAAAGGAAGGCATATTGTTGGGGCATAAATAAGATTTGATTCTAAACCCTTTCTAAGCAAAAGATCAATGGTCCTAGTGTAGAGCTAGGTGGCGACTCCAAACACTAACCATTCTTATCCTTGATAAAAATATAATAAATTTATAGTGGTGACTCTGTTGAGGACTGAGAATTGAATTCAAAAGTGCCCAAATAATATGCCATCTAATATTCTAATTTTTTTTAGTCTCATGCATTACACTCTATATTAACTATGTTTTTTTTTTATCTTGGATGCTGTTGTAAAGCATAACTCTATTATTCATTCAAGAATAGAGAATTGCTAGCATATCCATCACTCATAATCCTCATACCTTCATGTATATGAAACAGTGAAATAATTGATCGCTATTATCCTTTATTAGAAAGACCCCTTAGGAGGGACCCCTACTTGTGGGAGCCATAGGCATTTTTTATCAAACTGTGAGCCCATGTGGTTAAATTTAGTAACTTCCCTTAGGTTGTATGACCCTTAGTACTTTTGGACTTGCATTATTACTGCTATGTGGGCCTATTACATTTAACTTTGTTTGAGGTTGGGCCAAATCCATCGTGCCTTTTTATCTAGGATAGGCCTAGCTTAATTTCTCATCAAATAAGAATAAATGTTATGGGCCATTGCATTTGCATGCACTTTAAATATAGGGGACTAATTAAGCCTAATAAAGCCTATGATTGAACTTATGTATCCCTAATGATGCTTAGGTGACCCCACCTAAGAAAAAAATTACTTGACCACATGTCTGGGAGGAATAAGGTTAGAAGGTTTCTTGTATGTGTTTGTCCTTGTTGTATCACGAACATGTATCCCATACATCATTCGCACTTTAGATTGTTAATATATTGATTATACATTATTCCTAACCTTTTTTTAATAGCCATAATTAATCCTTCATTCACTACCTAGTGGAAAAGAGTAGGTAAACACATTAGCAAGACCAGTGAACCACTAGCAATCCAACCTAGAAGAGGAAACATGTCTGTAGATGGATTTATCACCAAATCAATGCTGATGGTGGCAATAGGTGAGATAGAGAAGAGAATAATGGCAATCTTCACCAACACCATGTATAGAGTACAAAAGGAAGGAAGTTAAACTTTAGCCACAATAAAGGCAAGGTGGTGGTAGGAGAACATGATGACTAACATTCAGATGATGACATCACCTTAGTTAAGAAGTCCTATAATAAAGTTCTTCCACCTAATGTAACTAAAAATTATCAAATTAAAAAGCTGAATTAGAAAATAGAGGCTATGACTAGGCTAGTCTCCGGGGGTAAAGATATCAATCTGGATGATATTAGTTTAAGATCCAATCAAACTATGCCTCATAAGTTCAAAATAACTAATTTGAGCAAATTTGATCACATAACTAACCTAAGGATAGACCTAAAGTAATATGCAGTCGCTATGAGGGCTATTGGCTTATTTGAAGAGCAAATCATAAGCCTAATCAATATGTCTCTCATGAAATAGGCTTTGGTTTGGTACCATTACCAAGAGAAAAGGGTCAAAGAAAATTGGAGTGAACTAGCTCAACCATTCAACAAATAGTACTTCAACAATGCTAGTGTTGAAGTAACCTTCAAGGATCTAGAGCTCGTAAAGCAAAAGCCTAATGAAACCTTTTTTTACTATCTGGAAAGGTGAAAGGCTAAGATACTAAAGTTGAGAAACAAGCTTAAGGATATAGATTAGATAAAGATGTTTATAAAAAATGCCAATAGTTACATTAACAGCAGGCTCACAGCTAAGGGTATCACAACATTAGAATAGTTGAAAGACGTCACTATCGACCTAGTGGTAGCTTATCAGAACAAAGGGTTTAAGAGATTAAGTAACACGAATTACTCAAGTAATAATGCTAGGGGCACTACCAAGATAGTAGATATACACACAGTGTAAGGTAAGAGATATTCCAACTTAGGCAACTCACTATCATAGTGCTTAAACAAGCTTATAATGGAAGGGAAGTTATAGCCTCTCCCACCATAGCCACAGAATGGTCTATTGCTTCCCAACCATAAGCAAGACCAATGCTGCGCCTATCACTAAAGAATAAGTCACCTCACTAAAAATTACAAGCTTTTTAGAAAAGTTATTCAAGACTTCATTGACTTTAAATAAATACCTAACCCAAAAGCTAACTTAAACCCACTTCCTAAGCACCAGAACTCTTGTCTTTTCAAGTCAAGATTACATGAAGAGTACGTGTTAAAAGTCATTTATATATCTAACCAAAAGATTAACAAAGGCGTGAGAGAAAGTGAACCTATTCTTTTACCCAACTTTTGGGATAGCGAGAGCACAAGTGAGCTTAGGGGGAGCAAAAATTTTTGGGATGGATCTTCTAATAAAGATCCCAAAAAGGGTAAGAGAGAACCAATTAGGGTTGAAGGAGAATTGGTGTAAAAGGTCGAGAAGAATGTTTGGATCTTACCTAAGAAGGAAATTAAAGTTAAAGAAGATAAAAATGATAAGGTCCTTAAATAGTTAAAGAAAACACAAGCCCATATTAGTATCTAGGACCTGTTGATGTCCTCTTAAGCCTATCAATAAAAAGTAGTTAAA
>CANXYI011211181.1:0-10325 GCA_948208565.1 Hura crepitans
ATGTTTTCTCCCCAGTTGCCAAAACAGTTACTGTTAGAGTTCTTTTTACTCTTGTAGCAACCAAAGCATGGCCTTTGTACCAACTTGATATCAACAATGCATTTTTGCATGGATTTGTTGATGAAGAACTGTATATGGTTCTTCCAGAAGGTTATACTAAAGCTAAGCCAAGTGAGGTATGCAAACTAGTCAAATCACTTTATGGTTTGAAGCAAGCTTCCAGACAATGGAATGCAGAATTCACTTCTCATCTGCATAAGCTTGGTTTTGTTCAATCTCAGGCAAACCATTGCTTGTTCACCTATATTTCAAGAGATATTTTTGTTGCTATGGTAGTTTATGTTGATGATGTTCTTTTAACTGGAAATTCAGATGAGTTCATTGGTCAAGTTAAGCAATCTTTACATAGTGCTTTTACCATTAAAGATCTTGGTATTGCCAAGTATTTTTTGGAGTTGGAAGTTGCTCATTCTACTGAAGGCATCTATGTCAGTTAAAGGAAATATATACTTGATCTCATCACTGAAGCTGGTCTTTCTGGTGCCAAACCCACTTCCACTCCAATGCAGAAAGGTTTGTCTCTTAGCACAGATTCTGGTACCTTACTTGATGATCCTACACCTTATAGATAGCTGGTTGGGAGGCTCCTTTATCTTAACTTTACTAGACCAGATATTACTCATTCAGTTCATCAATTAAGTCAATTTGTTCAAGCTCCTAGAGACAAACATTGGCATGCATCTCTTTATTTACTCAAATACATAAAAAGTTGTCCTGCCACTAGATTTTTTTCCCTGCTAAGAACTCTCTATTACTCGAGGCTTATAGTGATGCAAATTGGCTGTCTTGTACAGATACCAGACGCACCATTTCAGGCTATTGTATTTTGCTTGGTTCAGCCTTGATCTCTTGGAAATCTAAGAAGCAACTAACAGTGTCTAGGTCCTCTGTTGAAGCTGAATATCGTAGCCTTGGTACCACTGTATGTGAGCTTCAATGGATTATCTACGTACAGAATGACTTGCAACTTCCCATTTCTTTGCCAGTCAAGCTATGATGTGACAATCAGGCTGCCATTCAAATCACTCAAAATCCAGTGTTTCATGAACGTACCAAACACTTGAAAATTGATTGTCATCTTGTTTGTGAAAAGTACAAGAATGGCCTCATTCGGCTTTTACATATCTCTTCTCATTCTCAAATTGTAGATATTTTCACCAAGTCTCTCTCTGCTCTAGTTTTTCGGCAACTGATCTCCAAGCTGGGCCTGTTTCAACTTGCTCCGGGTCCACCTTGAGGGGGGAGTGTAAATATATTTATATTAGTTAGTTATTAATTCAGTTAGTTAGAGTTGCAGTTAGTGAGAATGAGAGTTAGTTAGAGCAGTTATCTAGCTCTCAAAATGCAGAACACGTTTTTTTTCTTTTTCTTCCTTCCTTCTTAACTGATGTGTATATATGAACAGTTTTCTTCTTCTTTTCAATATACAAGTTCAGTTTTCCATTTTATCTTCCTCAATTTGTTCAATGACAGAAGTACGATACATTAATCAACTATGAAAACCATCAAACGAATAGGCTCTTAGTCGCACCATATGCTTAATTGAATACATCCAGAAAAAAACTTGAGCAAGTTGACCATGTTTCACTTAGGTATTTTATCAAACACATGGAAGGCTGTGCTAAAAGAAAAGAGAATAATACCTACTTTCAGGAAAAAAAAAAATCATCACAAACACGAAGACCACTTCAAACTAGTTTCCCTCAATCAATTTATTTTTACCAGGGCACAAATTTACATTTTACAATCCGAAAATAAAGAAAGCAAAGGTTTTAATATTTGAGAAACTCAAAAAGAGAAAAAAAAAAATCAAGGTCACTGGAGAAAAATCGACTTACCTAGTGCATGAATCGATATTACGAAATTTACTACAATCTTGCAACGAAATGTGGAAGTAAGGTCAGCAGCAGAAAAATGTGGTGAGAGGAGGAGAAGATTCTTAGCAATATAGAAAACGGCGATAAAATAGCAGAGAAAAAGAAAGTAAATTCTTCACCTCTTGTTTGGATAGCATGAAAACGACGGGGCAAAATAAATTCGTTTCTCGTTTTAACAGAACTTCTACTCCCATGACATTTTCAAGAGCCAGACAATAAATTTCAAAAAAAATATATTTTTTCTTTGTTTCTATAAATATTAAAAATATATTAAAAAATATAAATACGGGTCGAATTAGATATTTTTTAATTTTTAAAATTTTTTATATTTTTAATTGAGGGTTAGTTAATGCACTAAATTAGAAGTAAGCAATATCCGAACTGAGCCCAATTAATTTGATCCGAATCTATTCGATTTTTTCTGATTTTAGAGTTTTCGAATTAGATTGAGTTAAAAAATTTTAAAGTTTGGATTGTCGGATTAATTCTATTTGAATGAAATCCAAATAATCGACCTGAATATTATTATTATTTTTATTATTTCTTAAAAGTTTGAGGATTAAAAGGTAATATTAATTCAAAAGAGGAAGAAAAATTTTACCATTTTAGTATTTACACTTGTAATTTTAAAAACACATTTGCGCTTTCTCCTCTTTTGTTCTTCACTTTCTTTCTTTTCTTTTCTTTTTTTCTCTTTTTCATCTTATAAGTTAAAACCCAAAAATAAAATTTTCTTTTCTATTCTTTTCTTTTTTGCTTAACTTTTCTTAGAACATTCAAAATGAGTACTTTTGTTGAGATTTTTTTTATTATTTTTATCCAACTTTTTCTTTATTTTAGGTGATTTTTCTCTTCATTATTTTTATTAATTTTTTTAGTTTTGGCCTTTTGATGTGAGATTTTTCAATTTCAAAAATTTTTTACATTGAATAATTTTTTTGGGTTTTGCATGTTCATCTATAATTTTTATTTGTTGAAAAATTTAAGTTGTAATTATTTGAAGAATTTGTGAATAATTGTCATTTATCAATGTGTTTGTGTGGTGATAAGTATTAAAGCATAGTATGTTTTTGAAAAAAATAAGTTTAGATTACTTCGAGAGTCCGGGCTAGTGCACAAATTTTTTCGAGAGTTTGGATTGGGCCTTGAAATCTAGATCAAATTAGTTCAAATTAAAGAGTTAAAAAAAGTTTAGATTCAAATTAGTTCGAGTTGAGCCGGTTTTTAATTTGAATAGCCCGTTGCAAACCCTACTTTAAATCCAAGTGCTTTTAATTTTTTAAGCACAGGAAATATAACTGTTTACTGCTAAAAAAAAAAAACATATATTTGACCAACATCAATCAGCATGAAAGAAAACTCATTAAATTTTTGCTCATTTATCAATTTCTCTATCAATTACATTTCAAATGTTTTTTTTAAGTAATTACACAAAAATTGATAAAATAATTAAATAAACTCAATTCTATAGAAAAAAAAAAGAAGAAAAGTACAAATGCCATCTGAATATCAATAAAAAGGGTACAATTAAGAAAAAGGAAAAAACTATATTTGAATTTTTTA
Source organism: Hura crepitans (assembly GCA_948208565.1). Taxonomy (NCBI): domain Eukaryota; kingdom Viridiplantae; phylum Streptophyta; class Magnoliopsida; order Malpighiales; family Euphorbiaceae; genus Hura; species Hura crepitans. The sequence goes on from CANXYI011211181.1 coordinate 3,501, forward strand.
AAAAGATGGAGGTAGCTACCTTTTATTTTGGAACAATCATAGAGAGAGATGATTGGCTTCCACTATCAATTCCTAATTTTCTATTGCCATTGATGACTAATCATTTTTCTAATTTATTGACTTTTGATTTTAGACTTTGCAACTTGCTATCTCAGAGATGCAAGAGTCCAATATTGTTCAAGCTACATTCCTTCTTTCAATCTTAGTTTTCTTTTGGCATATTTACACCAATTGCTAGTCCTAAAATTCAATCAAATCATACGTCATCTTTCATTGTTTCCTTTACAGTAAGTCATAGACTACAACAAAGTCCTTCAGATATTAACCAAAAGCAAAGTCAACCCCTTTACGAATCTCCTCCTTCCTGCACTGCAGAACTCCTTTCAGAAAAGATGGTGTTAACAGGATTTTGCTGGGCATCGCCAATGGCCTTCTGGTTCTCACTAGAAGATGGTAATGGATTCATGCGTTGTGTATTCTCACCCTCGGAAGATGGGGCAGAAGCCACTACTGCCGGTGGAGCTGCCAACAGACCAGCCTCTGGTTCATTGCCTCCACCATGAGCTGTGCCATCTTTTGCACCACCGCCTATGCAACATGGAGTTAACAGTCATCAATATGTGGAAGCGTGAGAACTGTCTTTCGAGCATAAACCGAGGTGTGAAAAACATTGGAGACGGATCATGATTTATGAAGTGGAAAAAACTAATGCCAATCCTCAATAATCTTAAATATGGAAAAAGAAAGGATTATTCACAGGATAACAAAAAGAACCTGTATGAACTGCAGTGGTAGAGGCCAGGCTTGCATTTGATGGCAAGGAAGAGGTTCCGGCTCCCTTTTTCATTTTTGGCTGGAAAAAATGACCACACGATGCAAAAAATATCATATGATGCAAAAATAAACTTAAAAAATTTGTCAGTCAATAGTGAAGGATCTGGTTTTGGTTCGTACCTTGAGATTTTCTTCACAATGCTTTAGAACTACAGAAATATTTGCATAGTGGCCATGCAATAGTGTGTAAGCCCACAACAGGAGCTTCCTCGGAATGCTCAGATCAAGAATTTCAACGCCGTTTAAGCCAGGGTGAAGTTGTGTTCCCATAGACAGCCGAGTTGGCGCCAAATAAAGGTTAAGACCAGATGGAAGTATCACACAGGAGCTCTCCCGAAAGAAATTATATGAACTCTTAAGCAGTAAGCTGGCTGTCTCAAAATTTTCAAGTGAAGCTTTCTCCACAACTATGTTCTTGACTTTAGTCAACATTGGGGTCCATTTTGTTTCAAGATTCGACAAATAAGTGTCCTCAAATGATGAATTCCATAACTCATTTGTTTGCACATCAACGCAAAGAAAATGACCATTTTCAACAGCATAATCTGATGGTTTAGCAGCATCAATCTCACTTCGGATTCCCGGTCTTATTGGAGTGATCGATGCTAAATTAATTATAAGAGATCGACACCAAGCAACAGAAGCATGCCTGCAAACTTTTGCACAGTTACTATTTGACAACTTAGGATTCTTAAAACGCTTCCGAATCTTCTCGTTTATTGCTTCAAGCATTTCAAGCTTGTTATTTCTCTCCAGTAAAGTAATATATGCATGGAGGTACCTGCAACAATAAGCAAATTATTGGACCTAAACAACTGTAGACAAGCAGCAAGTCTTAAACATATGGATGGCTTTTTGAACGTGTAAGAATGACACATTGCATTTCAGGACTGTGAAATATTATAAAGCTGAAGAACATGAGTTAAATGGAGCTACTAGTTGGTAAGTTAAAGAAGAGACTTTCAAAAAAATTTTCTGAAAGCTTAGTGAAAAAGTAAAGATTGTGCACTTTTTGGAAGTGAAATTTGCAAAAGATGCAATCAGAATAAATGTTTTCACAACTGTAATAATAACAACATCAAATAGTAAAATTGCAAGCATAAAAATTTCCAAAAGCTTGGCCATCTGGAGCTAGCTCAGTTTTTTCTAAGGGGCTGAATTTCGTGGAGGTCCAAGGTTTAAGCTCCACTGTTCTCCATTTGTAACCCCACAAAAAAATTTGGAAGTTTTCTTCGTATAATCAGAATACATTAGAGTAGAAGGTTATTTACCCAAATAGACATTCCTCGGAAATCTCTGGACCTCTGATATCAGGCAAACTGAATATATCTGGCCATAAATTTCCCTGTTCCATAAATAAGGAGAACATCTTTTCTAATTGATGCTCGGAGCCAACAGGAGCACTGGAGCCGGCTTGGTGCATGGATGATACAAGGGCCTTAATTAACCTCCCCAGGGCTACTGGTACAAGATCTTCTATGCACAAAGAGAACTATTCAAATTGAAGTTAGATCCCACATGAATTGGTTGAAACTTCAAAGCAATATTAGATTACAGGTTGTATAGTAGATATAGATGCCTATTGAAAACTTTGTGATGCTAATGCTCATAAGCATGGAGTCAGAATGAAATAATAGTATACATTCTTTGTTAACAACCCTGCAATATTAGGCTAGTAAGCTTTGATAAGGTCAATAGGAAAAAGAAGATGACTACTCGGAGAAGTTTTTACCCTTTTGTCTGCCCGAAGACAAATGAAAGCACGATCGAGTGTACAAATATCCCCAGTCTCCTCCAGTAATTTCAAATAGAACAGCAAATACTTTCGGATGCAAGTAATAAATTTTCGAGAACTTTCTGGTAAGTTAACTTCAAGGAGTTTTTTATTCCCAGCAAAGCCTGATGTTTTTCGCCTGGCATACACATAACAGGAGAAAAATTCAAACCACGTAATATGGCAGTTAATATAACTTAGCAGCAAGCATGTTAAGCAACATGAAATGCAAATAACTGAACATTCCATATCACAGATTTCATAAAATGACTTTGTTTAGCTGCAGCAAAAAATGTCAACGTGTTCTGTTGCATGCATGTGTTAAGGCTGAAGTTTATCCAAACAGCCTTCAGAATTGCGACTTATCTATTTGTGATGATTTTATATGTTTTCCATGTTACTATGAAAAAAGAAAAAAACAAAGGATAAACCTTGAGGACATGTGTAAAGCCATTATCTATTGGGTGTATAACTCATCAAAAAACTATAATCACCGTGATGCCCCAAATATTCAAAAGTTATAAAGATTTGAAAACAATATGGATAAGTCATACCTCCCTTTTTTCACCATACTATCAATCTCCCACATATTTATTGTGAAGGATGAGCGAGAAGATTTGAAGCAAAAAGAAAGTTCATCCTTTGCCTTTTCAAGATCATCATTCAGATGCCTCCTATACAGCCCTTGGGCAAGCATGTATCTGGCCTTATGAAAATGTTTGAGATCCCCTTCAACACAAATTTCTAAGGCACAAAGGCAATCACTGTAAAGTATGTTCCACACCCCTTCAATGCTAATTGACTCCTTTCTCTCAACAGAATCTCCTTTAGTGCTTCTGTTCATATCATCTGATGGATATGAATCAGGTCCCAATTTATCTAAGAAGTTCATGGCAGCATCCTTATTTGATTGGCTGAAGGAATATTCTGATAGGACCTACAATGGATAAAACCATAACATATCACTTCAAATATAATGATATTTTTGAGTAAAATTTGGGCAACTCAGATAAGCACAAAAAGGACTTTTTAGGCAAATTTATGATCAATTTGTTACAATTCAATTCAAGAATAGTAGCAAAGTATGAAATAATAAACCCAAAAAAAAAAAAAAGCATTGAAGAAGAGATTCATTTTCTGTGTTTTTCATTTTCTCTCGTTTGTTTGGCTGCATTAGAGAGAAGGAAGAACCTTTAAAGCCTCCAGATTTTGTTTCCCACACATGTAAAGTAATTTTAAGCGTGAAGCATGCATCCTATACACAGGGTCCACGGCTGTTGGGTTCAAAGCAATAGCCTTCTCATAATATGGAAAGAATGTCTCATATGAGTATCCCAGCTTTTCACACAGTTTTCCCATATAAAAAGCATGTGACCAATCCTGCCTGCAAAAAATTAGTGAAGTTCAATATCATTTGCTAAAATATAAATATGAAATAACAATTATAGAAAGCAACCATACTTGTGCAATGAGGCTTTTTTAAAATGCTTTAGTGAGTTCTCACAAAGTGCCATCCATGCTGCATCTTTTGCAGGCACAACTGATCGCTGGTCATAGATTGGTACCACATTCTGAAGGCTGTCATAATACACCAATGCCAGCAACTCGTGTATCTCACACTATATCCAAACAGAATTTCATATCAATCATAAATTTATCAAGTAAACATATTTCATGGGAGGACAAACTAAACAAAACTAAGTCGCAAAATTGACAATCCTCAGTATCCTACCTCACTATAACAGAACAAAAAGGGAATTCCACTGGATATGCATTCTACCTTAGCAGGATTAATTACCTTGCATTCTCGAACTTTCAATTTGCTAAAAAATCCACCATAAGCTGCAACCAATCTAGGATTTTTGGTGCTTTTCATGGTCATGCAATGCTCTTTAGCCCTCTAATTTCAAAAATATGAACAGCATCTAAGGCACTGAAGCATGTTATGCAAAACCTTAAATAATTTCCAAAAACCATGTTGTCATCCTCACACGATATAATGAAGAAACTCCTAGAAGAAACTTGTCCTGTTGAATCCTCACTTCTAGCGAGTTACCTTAACTAGAAATAAGGTAATTTACATAAACATGCATATAATTTAAGATGCAGCCTAAAAATAAGTAAGCAATCAGGCTAGTTAATCCAATTCAAACAGAAAAATAAATTCGAGCCTGCCATGTGTATAATTTAGAAAAAGATGAACCTGCTGATCTGATGTCTTCGCCAAAGCCAAACTCATTAGCAGACATCGTCTGCTCCTCCGTCGACTTGTCTCAACTCTCTGAGGAAGGGTAGCATTTTTCCTCCATGCTGCAACGTTTATGTGCTTACTTCCATCATTCAACAACAAGTCTACTTCCTAGTTCAATGGAACCAAAAAATGATTTCTTATGAAATCAAACAATGGATGAAAAAAAATATAAATGTTCAGCAAAATTAAAACGAAGTTGTTTTAGTGTCTGTAGCACTGACAATTGAAAATGAAAAAAGACAACTTTTATCTTGCCTCATCATAAATATTGCCAAGGCGTTGCCAACTCTCAAAACGTAGAGGGTTATATAGAAGATCATATTTAAAGAGATTTGCATTCTGCTGCACAAAGTCTTCCCCTTCCTTTGTAAGAACAAAGCCCGGCCACTTATCGGTTGCACTCATTTCCTCAGAGAGAGCCAGAAAATAATATAAGTTATTATATACATCCAAATATGGCTCAGAGCTGCAATAAATTTCATATAAATGGTGAGCCCCTTAAGATTTAAAATTTCAATATTTTTAACTAGCAGTTGAAAGAAATAATATAGCATATAGTACAAACAAAACACCTTCCAACTATCATTGATCTGTGCTGCTTGACACCATCAGGAAAAATTATCTTTGTTATGGCCTCCAGGTACCCTTCACATCCTGCTTCCTCAGAAAGTTTGTCTTCACATAAGTGAGGATCATCTAAGAACTTATCAATTGCATTCTGAGTCAAAACATCTTCAGGTGGTTGCAGAAAGTGTTTGCGTATGGCTCTCAACACTCTACGAAGTTTTACCAATCCAGTTCTCTGAGATGTAACATGCAAGACCCAAGTCAGAATGAAGAAGAGATACACTCATGCACAGTAAATCATGGAACGAGAGATAACTCACAGAAGAAGCCCTTGCATAGGGCAGTATATACTGGAAAACATCAGCACATTGTTCCTTGGTCTGATAATCTCCACGACTAGTATTTTTGTGCATGGCTAGATCATCCTCATAGGATGGGTCAGATCTAAGATTGAGACCATATAAGCAGAAAAAGCACTGATCCAAGGCATTTTCTATTATTAATTCTAGTTCTTCACGTTCATCTTCGGTTAGTTCATTTCTAGATTCAGTACACTGTTCGGTATTCTTTTCTCCTTTCTTCCTGCCTTCATCGCTGCGTAGCTTTTCATTTCCTACACCTGCAAGGTCTTTCTCTAGGCCCTCAAGGGTTGGCACGCCTTTTGAAGTAATCCCTTCTAGAACATCACCTACAACACATGTTTCATCAATTTCAGTCCCACCCATCTCGCCATCCAACATATCTGATTTTAATTCTTTCTTATGTGTTTTGCTTTCGCTATGAGGGGGAAGCTGCTTTTCAACTTGAATTGTTTCTCTTTCTGAAGAGTTTAAGTTGGATTTGATCTTCATGTCCAGGGCCAAGAGGTGCTTTATGGCAAATTTAAGAAATATTCCTTCCTCCCCTTTGCTGCACTCACCCGCGCAGCACAGGCCATACTCAGCAAGCAAGTCATGAATTGCCACAATTAATTCAACCTAAGATAGAAGTCAGAAACTTGGTAATTTAATGACCAAAAAAAAATTCTCAGATCAAATCCAAAATTCAGTTCCTTAACTAGAAGAAGAAAAGACTAACTTGGGCTTTAACAGGGACAGTAGGTATGAGATGTTGAAGCTTGCAGAAAACAATGCCTGCATCAACAAAGCTGAATCCCTGCTTTTGTTCAGTTTCCTCGATAATTACAGAAGATTTCTTGCCAAGGTAATTTATTGCAACATGGCACATGAAAACCAATAGCAAAGTTTGAATATCACTGATGCAGCTCGACGAGATTTCATTCTGCAAGCATAGTTTGTTAACATACTCCAATGTTGTATTGCATTATAAAAGTATGCAAGAGCAATGTTTGAAAATAAACCAACAAAGCTATTTGGTTATAAATCTCACTAACATAATG
>CANXYI011211184.1:0-13022 GCA_948208565.1 Hura crepitans
CTAATAATAAAAGTATCATGTTGTGCATAAATCCATCATGCTTATTCTTTATAATCATTTACTCTTCAATAACATATGCTTAAATGTCCTCTATAACAAATTGACATTTTATTCAAGCCTTAGCCTCACCATCATTCAACCTACTTTCACCTAAACCTTTTTATCCTCATAACTGGACCTTTTCCTTAAGAGATATCTTATTTTAAACCTTATCCCAACCTAGCCTACAACTTTACAACTTCATTCTTTCCTTAAACCCAACCTTTTCTTATGATGAGTTTGAGAGAAGAATGATCCCAATAACAAAATAATTACTGACTCATACATGCATACATCATAAGCAATGGGCATACTAACTTTCACCCATTCATGCATCCATTTTAGGAAAAATTACCCATTTTGCTTGCCTTTATTCATACATTCATCATAGCCAAAGATCCGTCCATCATTTAATGTACATCATCTCTCATCCACCCTCACTATTTATACATCATAAAAAAATGATTCATTCATTCAACCACCTAAACAAAAGTCAAAATCATTTCTTACATGTATCCACCATTCATTTAAATTTTTCATTAATTTAGAAGAAAATAAGTAAAGGCAAATGTATCATTATACATTTCTTAGCACATTCTTTCATTTAGAAAAGATTAGGAACTAATACCTATCATTACAATCATCATTCAACACTGAGTCAAATCAAACCTAAAAAGATTAGGAGCTATCATGCAACACCCAATCAACTTTTTCCTTCACAAAATTACCTCATCACCTTCCTATGCATGAAAATCATGCATCACTCATGCACCGCTTTCTTGTGCATGAAAAGCATGCATCATCCATCCATAATTTCCCATTCATCACATCATCCACACTTTTTTTGTCCATGAAAAGTATGCATCCTTTATTTCTATGTTTCTTATGCATGAAAGCATGTATAATTCATAACACTTTTCCTATGCATAAAAGCATGCATAATTCACCATACTTTTCCTATGCATGAAAGCATGCATCATTCATCATACTTTTTCTTATGCATAAAAAGCGTGCATCCTTTATTTCCATGTTTCCTTATGCATGAAAAGCATGCATCATTTATCTCCATACTTTCCTTATGCATGAAAAGCATGCATCTTTTGGTCCTATATTTCCTTGTGCATGAAAGCAAGCATCAGTTATCCATATTTTCCTATGCATGAAAACATGTGTCATTATCCATATCTTTCCTATGCATGAAAGCATGCATCATTTATCTCCATACTTTCCTTATGTATGAAAGCATGCATCCTTTATCTATATCATTTTCCAATGCATGAAAGCATGCATCTTATATCTCCATATATTCCCTATACATGAAAGCATGCATCATTCATTATACTTTTCCTTATGCATGAAAAGCATGTATCCCTTGTTTCCATATTTCCTATGACTGAAAAACATGTATCACATCATCCACACTTTCCTTATGCATGAAAAGTATGCATCCTTTATTTCCATGTTTCCTATGCATAAAAGCATGCATAATTCATCACACTTTTCCTATGCATGAAAGCATGCATAATTACATACTTTTCCTATGCATAAAGGCATGCATCATTCATCATACTTTTCCTTATGCATGAGAAGCATGCATCCTTTGTTTCCATGTTTCCCATGCATGAAAAGCATATATCCATTGTTCATAGATCATCTATACATAATTTCCCATTCCTGAAAGCATGCACCTATTGGTTATTCATTCAATGTCATTTATATCCCCATTGTCCTATGCATGAAAAGCATGCATTTTTCATCTATGTCTTCCTATGCATGAAAGCATGCATCATTACTTTCCTTATGCATGAAAAGCATGCATCCTTTGTCTCCATATTTCCTATGCATGAAAAGTATGCATCATTTATACTTTCCTTTACATGAAAGCATGCACCGCTTATTTATTGTTCATAAATCATCGATATATGATTTCCTATGCATGGAAGTGTGCATTATTCATGCATGAAAACATGCATAATTCATCAAACTTTTCCTATAAAAGCATGTATTACTTAACCGTGTCTTCCCTATGCATGAAAGCATGCATCATTTTTATCTATATCTTCCTTATGCATGAATGCATGCATCACTTATGCACACTTTCATATGCATAAAAGCATGCATCATTTTCCCTATGCATCATCTATTCATGATCGATCATTCATTCAACATCAATTATCTATATCTCATATATACATGAAAGCACGCATCACTTATCTATATTTTCCTTTACATGAAAGCATGCATCATCCCTATGTTTTCATATGCATGAAAGTATGCATCATCCCTATGTTTTCCTATTCATGAAAGCATACCTTATTCATCATACTTTCCCTGGCATGAAAAAGACATACGACATATTTTTTGGCTTGAGAACATACTTCTTCCATGCATATTAACCATATATGCAGTAAGAGACAAAATCATGAAGCCACTGAATGGTGCTAATAACCAAGCCACCAAATGGTGCAAATGACCAAGCCACCGAATGATGTAACGGATAAAGCTGTTGAATGGTGCAAATGACTAAGCCACCGAATGGTACAAAGGACAAAGCCGCCGAATGATGCAAATAACCAAGTCACTGAATAGTGCAAATAACCAAGCTGCTGAATGGTGCAAAGGACAAAGCCATCGAATAGTGCAAATAACCAAGCCATCAAATGGTGCAAATGACTAAGCCATCGAATGGTGCGAATGACTAAGCAGCCGAATGGTGCAAATGACAAAGCCGCTGAATGATGCGAATGAATGTTTGATTGTAAAGGTATTAGAAAATAACTATTATCATACATACATGATAAGGTAAGTTAGATCATGAAAAGATGAAAATAGCAAGACTTCAGGTATGTACTTTAATGTGCACTGTTGCTTGAGCATCTCACAGCACACACTAAAGTAGGGGCAACTATAGACGCCTTGATTTTATGTGTAGGACTTTCTCATTTATTTATACTTTTACCCGACCCAAAAAAACTTATGGTGCAACTCGAATTGTGAAAAAAATAGGAATTTATGGCAGAAGCGGAGGGTTTGGGCTGATGATGATAACTAGAGATAAGCTCAAGTAACAAGGCAAGCAACCTGAAACCCAAGTTTGTATGAACCTACATGGCATAAGTCTATATAAACTTATTGCTATGAGATCCACACAGACTAACCTAACCATGCCTAAGTCCACATGGATTAAGTCATCTGGGTTCATACGGAGCTACCGACGTAAAACTTCTAGAAGTGCAAAATTCCTATTCAGGCACTGAATCCTAATCCTAACAGAACTCTGAATGGGAAAGCTATTCACCACCTTCATAAATACCCTTCCTATCAACCTTTTTTAGGGAGAGAGTCTCAATAAATTGAAGGACAAAAATGAAAAAAAAGAAATACACATAAGACACAATTGATGATTATTGGCACAAGATCCACTCAACTAGTCCTATGCCATCACTAAAATTAGTCTTCTAAAACCTAATCATTATCTTGTTGCTTAGTGCTCCCTTCAAGGTAAGATCTAAGGCTATTTTAATCATATTCATGCATTTACTTTAGTTGTTTATTTAACCAATGATTTCCCATGATTAATTGTCATGTGAGGCGGTTCTATGTAATCCCTATGACAATTATAAGAGTAGGTCAACCTGTTAAATTTGTTTAAGAATGTTCTAATCGTTCATGGAAAATTGTAATTGCACTTACATTCTAGAACTGATGCCTAAGTCCACATGGACCTATTTTGAATGGTAGAAGGTCCGTATGGACCTATTAATTGAATATGTATAAGGTAGAAGGTTTGCACGGACTTATAAATTGGATATGTATGTAATATGAGGTCCGTACAGACCATGGTACGATATCAGTAATATGTTTACCTTGTCTATTATATTTTAATGCATTCTATTCACCGTGTTAGCATGCCTTCATAACTGTATCATATTGCATAATCATTATGTTCCTTAATATGCATGTTGTTAGTATTCTAGAATTAATGTAGGTCTGTATAAACTTCTTATCACAAGGATCATAGTCTGCATGGACATATTTGCTTCATTCCTATATATTATGCTATTTAGTCTACACGGACTCCCTCTCACAAGGATCGTAGTCCACACGAACATTATCTATGATTTCTAGTTTTGACATATATTTATATTTTGTCCTTGTTATGTGTCATTTTATATATTCTATATCTAGTATCATTTAACCTATTTCTTTGAGTTATTGCATAGGCCGCACACTGGAGTAAAGGTATGGGACGGACTTAATCCTTCTCTGGCTATAGTCCGTATGGACTAAGCATTATTACCCCCTTATGTTTGCACAGACCTGACAATACTAAAGTGGGCCAGTTTTAAGACCTTAGCTTATTTCTTTGGTTTTGTACTATTTGCTTATTCTTATGTTGTAATAGTTAGTAAACAACTCATTTTACATGATAAAACCTAAATTTCACATCGAATTGTTTTTTATATAATTAATTGCTATTTTTTAATAAAATGGATTTATATTTCCTTAATCAAAAGTCATAATCAAATGTATTTCAATAAAGGCTAATTTCCTAAGGATGGGAGTTGGACAATTATCGCCAATTTCTATAGAATTACAAGTAATTGTCAGGTTAATTAATAATTAATTAATAACCCACTTTCTAGATGTATTCTTTAAATACTAAAAATTGTTTCCATACATGCAAAGGTGATGCAATTTAAATTAAGAATGACATATGCTTGAATGATAAGGGATTGATAAAAGTTACAATATACATGGACAACATATTATCGGGGCATAAATAAGGTTTGAAATTCTAAACCTTTCTAGTATAGAAGATCAAAGGTCTTAGTGTACAGGCTAGGTGGCAACTCCACTAACCACTCTCATCCCTAATAAGAATACATAATCTTTACTAATGTCACTGTGATTTAAAGCTTTCTAGGATTGGTTAGGTATTATAGAAGATTTTTGAAGGGTTTCTCAATGAATGCAGCTTTATTAACCTAATTTTTGAGGAAGGATGTAATGTTTTGAATGGGATGATAAATGTCAAGGAAGCTTTGACAATAAAGGCAATGATGACTAAAGCCCTTATCCTTACTCAACCAGAACAAAGCAAGGATTTTGTTATCTACAATAATGCTTCACATAATAAACTTGGATGTGTATTAATGTAGAAAGGTAAAGTGGTAGCTTATGTTTCTAGGCAGTTAAAATCACATGAAAGGAATTATCCTACTCATGACTTAGACTTAGCTACCATTGTTTTGGCATTGAAAATATAAAGGCATTACTTTTATGGTGAAAGGTGTTACATTTACACCAATCATAAAAGCATGAAATACCTCATCGCACAGAAAGAACTAAACCTGAGGCAATGACATTGGTTGGAATTGATAAAAGATTATGATTGTATGATAGAATATCATATGGAAAAAGCAAATGTAGTTGTAAAAGCTCTAATTTGAAAATTTATGGCTATTATTTGAATAATAAATGTTAAAATGGAGTGTACAAAGAAGGATGCTATTTTAACTAAATTGTAGATTAAATTTGATTTCAAACAATAAGTGAGAGAGGCATAAATACGAGATGAACGACTCATGTAGACAATAGGTAAAGTCAAATAGGGGAAGACTATTAAATTTGATTTAGGAGTAGATGGATGTTTATACCACCGTGGTAGATTGTGTGTACGTAAAGTAAATGAATTAAGAACTCAGATTTTGAGAGAGGTACATAAAGCTCTATATCCTATGCACCCTAGGAGTACAAAAATGTATCTTGAACTAAAACCCCAATATTATGGCTAGGAATGAAACATAAGGTGGTAGAGTACATGGCTCGATGTTTAATATGTTAGTAGGTAAAAGTTGAGCATCAAGTTCCTTTTGGATTGTTACATCTAACAACAATACCATAATAGAAATGGGAGAAAGTCACTATGGATTTCGTAATGGGGTTACCGATGACTAGAAGAAAATGTGATGCTTTGTGGGTGATTGTAGATAGATTAACTAAAATAGCCCACTTCATTCTAGTTAGAATGGATTATTCTATGGATAAACTGGCATAGCTCTATATTGAAGCAATTGTAAGGCTTCACGGAGTACTAGTAGCCATCATATTAGATCAAGATCCTCATTTCACCACCAAATTTTAAAGGAAATTGTAAAAAGCCTTAGATACTCGCTTGACATTCAGCACAACATTTCACCTTTAGATAGATAGACAATTAGAATGGGTGATATAAGTACTAAAGGATATGTTATGTAGGTATGTTATAGAGCTTAAAAGAAGTTGGGACTAGTACTTATCATTAGCTAAATTTGCTTACAATAATAGCCATCAATCCAACTTAGGTATGGCACATTACGAGGCACTATATGGTAGAACGTGTATAACACCGATTTGCTAGAGTGAAACAGGTGATAGTAAGATTATAGAACCCGACTTGTTCAAAGATGTAGAAGACAAAGTTAGTATTATAAGAGATAGGTGTAGACACTGGGTTTTCTAGGGCTCCCACATTTGGATTTGTCTAATGATGAAGAAAGGACAAAAATTCTTGATAAATAAGGATGTTAACATTTAGTTCCAAGTGCTCAAAGTTTTGTTCAAAAACTTTTCCTTAAGTCTTTGCCCAACTCAAAATATCTCGAGGTGTAACTGAAAATGTTAGAAAAATAGGCATTTTTGTGGTGGGTTGAGGGCTTAGGCTGATAAGCTGAAGCCTAATGCCTAACACTGACGCTAAAAAGGGGTACAAAGGGGTAAATGCCCTTGTAATATGAAGTAAAAAAAAAAGAAAAAAAATGTTTTGAAAAATAGCCATTTCAGCATGGAAAATGGTCATTTTCATGAAAACAACTATTTTTCACCAAAATAACCGTTACAAGAAGGAGGGCAAAATAGCCATTTTCACTTATAAAAAGGTCATTTTTGGCCTCGAGGTTTATATATAAAAGTTGAAAGTCAATTTTTTAGAAGGGAAGGACTTTTCTCATTATACGTGCACCAAAAGCTCAAAAAATGCTTTTCAAATACTATTTTCATAATTTTTCTAAAGGTTTTCTACACAATTTTTCAACGTTATTGAGGTCTTTTCTAAAAATAATTATAGATTGTGGGTCGACCAACTTTTCTCCTTTTTTCTCCTTTTTTCTTTTATTTTTCTTTCTTTTTTCTTTTATCCATTTATAAGTTAGATGTGATAAATTATTATTTGTATATTATTGTCATTGTATTTATTTCATTTCATTTATGTTCATCCTTTATTTTATTTCATATACTAACATTGTAATTTTGCTATGATGTGAGTTGTTTGATTTATTGGGGCTTGATTAACCTTTATCAATGAAGTAGCCCTTTGTCATTCCTTTTATTTCTATTTCTTTTTTGTTTTTATTTGTTTTTATTTTGCTCTTTATTTTCTCTTACTTATTCTATTTATTATTGTCCATTATATTTTTTTGGATTGTATTTTAGGATGCATCAAAAGTAATTTTATTTTTCTTCGGTTATAATGTATTTTAGATAATTACCATGTAATCTCTTTTTTATTTTTTCCTTATATATTCTATGAATGTTGTAATAGGTAAAAAATGATTTTTACACATAATAAAAAATAATCAAAACCATTTTGTACTTAATTAATTGGTGTTTTTTAAATAAAATGGGTTTTTAATTTTTCCTTAAGTGAGAATAATCAAATCTATTTTCTAAAATTGACATACAAGAACCAAAGTTCTTAAGATAATCAATTATGCAATTTCATGTATGATATATTTAATTTCAAGCACTTTATTTATTTCTATAAATATATTTTGCTATTCTTTTATGTGAATACATGATTTATTTTTAATGTTAAAATCCACTTGAGAAAAATGATAATATTATAAATTTAAAATTAAGATTCCATATAATCTTGAGGTATCAATAAAAGTAGGGTTCCAAACCACTATTGTTTTAGCCTTACAAGGTATTTACCAACTCTAGTTATGTAGTGACTCCTACCTTGTGATGCCTAACTCTCTCTTTCTAGACTAATCAAATAGGAACAACATAGGATTCCTCTAATTTTCTTCTCATCTTTTGGGATTCGAGGAGTGAGATTTAGGTTGAGTCTTTGGTTGTTTCAATTTGACTAGCCCCAAAAAGTGAAGGACATGAATAATGGTGACTCCACTAAGGATACCATGAGACCATGCTCTGAAAGTACCGTAAATTAATATGGAACCTCATGTTTTGAATTTACAATATTATTCTTTTTCGAAATTACATTATATGCTAGAGCCTTAAAATAAGTTAGGCACTCCTTTTTACCATGATGTCATTTTGAAGCATCAACCTAATTTCACTCAAATTGGAAAATTGTTAGAGGTGGCATCAAATCCAAGCCTTATACCTATAAGATATATGAAATGGTAAACCAATCGATGATATGCTTGTAATGAGATATACCCATTATAAAGGGACCATGCTTAGATAACCATAACTTATGTGACCTAACTATGAGCCCATGTAATGACAAATAGCAACTTCCCCTAGGTACCTCAGTTAATGATTTATTGTTTGTTATGTGGGCTAATATATGTGAAATATGGCTTAATCCTCTCAAAATGCTATTGAACCCATTAGGCCTTTTTCTAACTGGAATGGGCTAGACCCCGCATTTTAGCTTAATTAAACATATCCAACATATATGGACTAACTATCTTACATATGCACTTTTAAATATGAGACAAATAATGTTCAGCTATCTATTTTTTATTATTTGAACTTGTTAAGGCCCTCGATGTCCAACAGGTAAGCCCTCTTAGGGAAAAATACATTGACATCGGGTCTAGGAAGTGATAAGGTTGGAAGGTTCTTATATGTGTTTGATTTTGTATTCACTAATGTGTATCTTTCTTATTTTCATGCACATATATATAATATTGTAAACCCACATCATTATGAAAACCTACCATTTTCACCAATGTATAGCCACACCAGTTTTTATATATGTACATATACATACATATATAAGTAACCTTTTATCTATACATAGCATATAGCTCTATACAATGCCATGCATATATGCATAAACATATGCCAAATAGATTTTAATAGGTTCACTCATGCATCTATTAAGTATATATAGCCTTTTAGACATAGATATAACTTATTTTGACATACATCATATTAGTCCCAAGTAAATTCAAACTAGTATATAGTGTTTATCATGTATTATAGCTCATTTTATATATATATATGCATCATGGTTATCCATGCATAGTAATGTCACCATATCATACATCATCCATCAGAAGAGATCATCTATAGATACATACATTTGGCATCTTATCATGCCACACACCTACCACACATGACTGCCATTTGTATCTATCATGTGTCACACCATATAGAAACCTATCTCACACATCCTCATCTAATGAACTATGTATATATGCATTCCATAAACTGCATAATTCTTGACATCTTTATGCATAAGTTGTCATGCATCTTCATTTCATTCATTTTAAGTATGCATCTATAGGTCATTCACACCACCATGCAATAGTTGCTCATTATCATAGAATCTCATTTGATTGTCACTAGTTGTATAATAACCATGCATTGCATTAATTGTTTGTACAACTACTATATATAATGCCATTTCATGTAGGAGTTGCATATACATATCTTTAGCCCCATTTACTCCTTATCAATTCATTTTACTCATATATACATCAATGTATGCATTAAGTAGGCCCTTATACACATTTTGGCATTATGTACATTACACACAACACATATCAAGTTTCATACATACATTACATCTTGAAGAACTTTATTACAATACCTTCATGCACTTATATCTTAGACATACCATAAATCATCCACCAGCCATAAACATTTACATTATGGTGGTCAATCATGCATATATATACATACATCAATAGCACATACATCATCATCATTTTTTAGGTTAATTAGGCAGGAACATGCATCACACTTGTTCATTACTTTTTATGCACAACGCGTATCATAAAGTATTGTAGGCATACATATTACAAGAAGTTATGCATTATAACACATGCACCACTAAATGTGTATTACATCATGCAAAATGTACATAAGTAAAAGCTCTATTAATCAACTAGGCATACACAACACATACTTAAGCACATGTGGGAAATGCATCCATACATTCATGTATCATATTACTTAGATTATGCATCATGAATAAATATGTTAGGAATCATGTGTCATGATAATTGTTTGTGTATATATCTTTTATAGATCATTCTTTTATCAGACTCACTAACCAACACACCACTACTTCCCCATCCAAAAGATCATCCCACTTCTACCTTAACTATGGCTGATGATCAAGATGCCTCTATGTCTTGAAAGGAATTAATCATCATATTAGATTACTTCAAATAAGAAATGGTAGCAATTACCTTAGCGGCATTGGCTAAGAATGGTCTTGAGCCTAAGAAATGAGATCAAGATGTTTTTCTCACACGTAAAAGTTTCTTAGAGGATCTTAAAATTTTTAAGCAAGAAGTATAACAAGTTGTCAATCATGCCATAACTGATGTAGTACTTGATGCTCATTGTCTTAAGAGCCACAAAATGAATGAGTTTCTGAGCATGAAAAGGCCCCACTTTACTAAACCTAGCTCTGCCAACTCTCCAACGATTAATATTGAAGGCCACCTCAACTTGATAAAACCTTTTTCATATCATTTCAAAAGATTGGTACTAGAAGGAAAGCTGCAACCACTTTTATTTCGACTAACTAAAAGTCAAAACAAGCTAGGCCATTGTTTTGATCTCTTTTATGAATATCACTAACATATAGGTCATCACATAGATGAATGCTAGACTCTTAATGCTACTATTCAAGAACTCACTAAGGAAGAATAGACCATTCTACCAATTATCTATATCATAAGGAAGCTTTAAGCTAATTGTACACACCGGACCTTGACCAAGGATGATAGCCAGAGATAGACTCTTTGAGTATAGCATAAAAAGCTATCAAGATATTAAGTCTACATGGACCTGCTATTTGTGTCCGTATAGATTAACTACAAAAGCAAATTAGAACTCAGCCCATGAAGACCACGGACAACCACTTCAGAGACTTAGGTCTACACGAACCTATTATTTGTGTCAGCATAGACTAAATATTGAAGTAGATCAAAACCCTGCTTATGATAATTGTGGACCAATACTTCAGAAGCCTTAACCTGCATGGACCATTAGGAATAAGTCCATATGGGCTTTTCGATGGAAATAAATTCTGGATTTAAACTTTGCATGTTTAGTCCAGGGGAAAGGATCCTAAAGGGATTAAGACTTCTTCATGATGAGAGGATACAAAAAAAACCCTAAAAAAAGCTATAAATACTTCTCTTGATGAGAAGAGAAAAATGAGGAAAAGAGGCAAAAAAGCAGAGACTAAAAAATTAGAATTGCAACTATTGCAGTAACAAAAGATATAAAAGCTTGGTAAGACTGATTACGAGGAGGATTTTTCAACCATTCTTACTTGCATCAAGAGGCTTTTGTGTTAGTGCTCTAAGAGATCCCTTCATACAGGTAATATTTGAGGTCCATAGGTGTATTTTTTGTATTTCCCACTAGCCAATTATCTCTTAGATGATTTGTTAATAAGGTGATATCCAGATTATCCCTAATCTCATTGATGATGAGTAGGCTAATCCCATTAGATGTATGAATAATTGATGTCTACAATTAACATTAGAGATGCCATAATGAGTTTAATTTCATTGTGCAAATTGGACCCTATACAAAATTAAGTCTGCACGAACTTAGTATCTTCGAAGGCAAGTATCCATGTTAGTCTGCACGGCCTTATTACATACATGTTAAGGAGGCTTAATGGTCTATACGGACCCCCCTATCACAAGGGTTACACATTTACATAGACTTATGAATAGAAGCTTATATGTGATTCTTTAATATGTCTTATTGTGATGATTCATTATCTATAGTATGTTCATGATGAGTGTGTTTATGATTTTAATGTTATTCATGCATTAATAATCTAAGATCTAACTCATTTGGCCCTAATATTTTTTGAGTTGTTGATTGGATATCACACTGGAGTGGAAGTATGAGACAGACTTAATTTTCCTTTATACAAGGTCCGCACAGATTAATAATCGTCGCTTCCTATATTCACACGGACTTACCGATGCTGAAGCAGAATAGTTTTAGGACCTTAGTTTATTTCCTTGGTTTGGTATTGTTTATACCAATTTGCTTATTTTAGGCTATAATAAGTAGTAAATAACTCATTTTTACACGCTAAAACACAACTTTCACATTAAGCCATTTTATACATAATTAACTGGTATTTTCTAACAAAATGGTTTTAAATTTTCTTTCATCAAAAGTCATATAAAAATGTACTTTAATAAGGACCAATCTCCTAGATATGGGAGTTGGGAAATTATCGCCAATTCCTACGAATTATGGGTAGTTGTTAGGTCAATTAACAATTAATCAATGACCCACTTTTTGGATGTACAATATATATTGTTGTATTCTTCAAATGCTATAATTTACTTCTATACATACAAAGGTGATACAATTTAAATGAAGAATGATGTATGCTTAAAATCATAAGGGATTGATAAACATTACAATATACATGGACAACATATTATTAGGGCATGAATAAGATCTAAAATTCCGAACCTTTCTAGTGTAAAAGATTAGAGGTCCTAGTGTAGAGGCCAGATGGTGACTCCACTAACCACTCTCATCCCCAGTAAAAATACATAATCTCTACAATGGTGACTCTACTGGGGACTGAGAAATTTTAATCTGAAAGTGCCCAAATAATATACCGTCCAAATATTCTAATTTTTTTCAATCGTATGCATTTGCATCCTATTTAAACTGTGTCCCTTTTACCCTAGATGGTGTTGTGAACCATGACTCTATTTTTCATTTAAGAATGGAGAAGTGCT
>CANXYI011211194.1:0-18664 GCA_948208565.1 Hura crepitans
AGGTAGTAGCCCTTTCAACAACTAAAGTAGAATATATAGTAGAGTGTTACTCAAGCGGTTTGGCTACAGAGGTTGTTTAATAAATTACGACAACAACAAGATAGTCCAACAATAATTTACTATGTAATAAATTAGCAATCACCTTAACGAAGAATCCAGTATTTCATGGTCAAAGCAAGCATATTGACATTAAACATCACTACATTCGAGATTCGATGAAAGACAAAAAGATCGTGGTCGAATATTATGCATCGGAAGATCAAATTATAGATATTTTTATAAAGCCACTTAAAGCTGATACATTTTGCAAATTGAATAAGATGCTCAGAATGGCTAAATTAAGTTTAAGAGAGGATGTTAGAAAAGTAAACTTAATTTAAAAGTAAGTTAAAAAAAAAGAGAAGATGCCAACTCATCATGCATGCATGTTGGCAAGTTGCCAACCTCCATAACCAAGTCGGCAAAGTACCAACTTCAATTGCTATACATATGGCTTCAGGCCATTTGTGACATATGAGATAGAAAATAGTGAAAGTGTGTGACAATGTGAGGTGGTGAGTTTAAAAAAATTTTTTAGGGCGAATTTGGTTAGCTTCAATAATCTAACGTATAACGGGTTTAGGTTACGTGTTTTTTTAGAGCTATATTTTATTTGTTTATTAATAAAAATTTTAACTGTTTGTTTAGTTATCAAATTATTATTTTAGGCAATGATAAACAATTTAATTGTCAACATTGAATCATTTGAAAGCTTCTTAGTCATGGATTTGACCTTCGCTATGGTGATTGTGGATAGAAATAGGTAGGGTAACTACGAAAAACCTCATATCTGATCTTGATATATTAAATATATAAATACCCGAATTCATTTTGAACTTAATTAAAATTATTTTTACATTACCGTACCCATCACAAAACTATTTACTATTACTTGAATAATACCCTAATTTTACCCGATTAACATAAGAAAAATAGATTAGATTATTAAAATGTTTAATTGAATATATTTAAAATTATTAACAATTAATTATTAATTCAATATATCATATAATTTATAAATAAATACAACATTTTAATATCATATTATAAAAAAATTAAATTATATATATAGTATAAGAATATAAATATTTTTTAAAATTAATTTAATAGTTAATTTTATAAATAGATATAGATAGTGAGTATTCATAAGCCTAAACTCAAACTCAGTACAAATAATAATATCTTTTTTTATTGTTTTTATATTTTTTTAATAACACATGGATATGAAATGGTAAATTTTGATTAGTTTTTTAAAATTTACTTATGTTGACATTAGCAATCCATTAGTTGTATGAGTAAATCTAACATTTTTATTGGATGGAACGACAATTTTTAAAAAATTAATTCAAGATCAAATTTTAACTAGTGTGTGAAGTTGAAAAGCAAATGTACACTTTTATCTTTTATTTGAATTTGCTATCCATACTACTCGAGTAAATCAGCTAGAAGAGCATGCGGTTTTATGTTCGACCATGTTATATGGAATTCTATTCCACCTACTCCTTATACTAGGCTTAATTTAGTGGATAGCAACTTTAATCACTAGAATTTGTTTTAATACTCAGCATTTAATTAAAGTGTAAAAAGTTTTTATTTAATCTTTTTTTCATTTATAATTGGCTTCCAAATGAGTAAAAACAAATCATTAAGCATAGCATGCAAATTAATCAATAGCATTGAACATCAGAGTAAGCTCAGCTTATTTGCTGAAGTTAATTAATTAGTTTGGCTGTTGGTCAAAGTTGGTTAAAAATTAGGCAACGAGAAGGTTTTTTTTTTTTTGCCTCTTTGATGTTAGGGATTCATTAGTATAAATAGTTTGTAACTATACATTTTCTCTCAAATGAGATTGAGTGTACCGAAAAAATTAAGTTAAACCAAAATTAATTTTATCAAAAATTTATGTGTTAGCAAATTAAATTCAATTCATCCCAATTTTTTATTAGTTCAATTTTTAATAAATAAGTAAGAATGTTGAAGAAAAAAAAAATTCAAAAACTTAATTGTTCCTCATGAATCAAACAATCTACGGTATCAAATTTATTTCCTTGTGCAGATTCACAAGCCATTGTGGTGCAAGTAGAAAATGGAATTTAGCAACTTTTATTCGTATATAAGCAATACCTTATTTAGCTATGAATATTTGGAGAAAGTATAAATCCAAATGGATTAGCTGGGCATTACATTGATAGACTTCATTGATACAAATGGATAAAAAACTTGAACAAATGATCATACACAAAGTAATAAACTGAAAAGATAAATTTTTCGGCGTGATAAAATAATTTTTATTGCCAATAAGGATTGATGTAAAGAAGTACGATGACTCCTAAGAAAAATATGATAAAAGATACAGAAAAGCTTGCATAAAAAACCACATGATCAACTTCATACCGTTTTCCATCAGTTTCATTTATTAATGATGTTCTCCACAAAGTTGACTCAATTTGATCATCATCACAACTTTTTACCACTCGAGGTCTGTAAAGGAATGGATTTCCCTCAAAACTACTATTGTTAAATATACTAAACTACTCTATCATATTAGGTGTCCTACCGAATAACTTAATGTATGCCGCTGAGAACACAACTAGAAAGTGACAAGCTACCAAGTTGGATAGAATTTCTCCACTTAGCTTGTTATGAGATAGGTCTAAACTTTCCAGTTGATAAACTTTGAAAAGGATGTTGGAATGGAACCTGTCAATTGATTGTGGGATAGGTTCAAAAAATGAAGCTAGGATATGTTCCCTAGCTCATTTGGGATTTTATCTATTAGATTATTTTGTGACAAATCTAATCTTGACATATAATTCAGAATTTCACCCTCATATGCGAGAGCCATATTTTTAGTCACAAACTCAATTTGTTCTTACACTTCACTGGAATCAGAGATGTAATCATTATATATTAGTCCCAAGAGACTTCGATCTTTATTAACATCAGTTTGCTCTAACAACTAAAGTATTACTCGTGAATCATCATAAGGACTACTTTGGTTTCTAAAAGAGAGATGTTGCAAACAATGGGGTATGGATCCTATAAAAGAGTTTCTCGAAAGATCCAATAAGCTAAGTTCTTGAAGCTCACATAACCAATTAGGAATATTCCTATTGAATTGATTTCCTCTCAATAAAAGATTTTATAGATTTTGAAAGACACCAACTCTATGAGAAATGCTACCAGAGAAATTGATATCTTTTAAATTAAATGTCAATAAACTTTATGAATTGAGGAAAACTTCTATATAAATCCGCTCCATTTGTTTTGTTGCAAATTTATATGCGTCTAGGACAAATCATTTTCACTAAAGCATGAAGGTAAAGAGTTGAAAAAATAGGAGTAATTTACATCAACTACCCCTAACTATAGGCTCTCTACCTACTTCCTCCTTTAACTTTATTTTTTACCTAAAAACTCCTTAAACTTAGTATCTCTTACCTATAAACTCCCAGTGACCTACTATAATAGGTTACCACTCTTATTTTTACCCATAAAATTCTTTTTTTTTTTAGCCACATCCAAAGCCTTTTGTTTCACTTTCAAAACTTCTTCCCAAGACTCTAATACTAATAATGTGAGTCTACTCCATATCAAAATTCTTCAAAACAATTTTTAACTTTTTCTAGGCAGAGTTATAAAGCTACCTGAGGATTTGAAGTTATCTTTAAGAGTGAAATTTTAGGTTTCTCACTCTTCTAGCTTTTTGTATTCGTTTTGGTACCTAAAGCTCGCAACAAAACCTAATGGTTCATTGTTACTAAGAAAATAAATTTCAAACTCACTCTATCTCAGAGCCAATTATTCTAAATGGTTTGAAACCTTTTTGATAGATGCAATAAATTTTTCAAAAGAATTATTTAAAGAATTAGTACAATCAATAATAGTATTTAACAATCTTATTGCTGGATCCTTGTCCACTCCGTGATTTAGATGTAGACAATTAGGAAACTGCCAATTTTTTAACGTTAATTTTTTTTTTATTAATAAGTGGTTCAAAAATCTAATAATAACATTAAACAAAGCTAGAGTCCTTGTATGCTCCTTACAATTATAGTGTTCGTTATGATTAGTTACATGTATTTCAATATTTTTTTGACCATTGGATACTAGTTCCCTTTTAAAATACGACACTTCATTCTTATTAGTAAAATCTATTAATTACAATTTTTGTATAATACTTTCAATATTTCTACTCATTTAATTTTCAATGCATCAAGTGAATAAGCATTACTTATGACAAAAACATATGCCTTACTCGTGAAAAAAGGTCCACCAAGCATTTGCGAATACTTTAGCTCTACTCCACTCCTATCACTGAAGATACCTTAAAGGTATGAAGGCTCTATTGTGCTATAACTGCCCTTTCTCACTCTTTAATAGCTTTTACAACAACACTTATTCTCTCATACCACTTTGGAGATTATAAAGGTATATGGTAAAAGAATTTTCCTATAAAGGTTTTTAAAATTCATATAAGGAAATTCTAATTTTATTTATGCTCCTCTAGCAATGACCCGTTGAGGTGTATTTATAGATACAAGAACTTGTGCCTTAGGTACTATTTCCCAAATTAAAAGCCATACAATAATTAAAAGAAAATAAATTAAAGTGACAACCAGTGTCTCTAGTCCTATTATCCACCTAATTATAATAATTTACATGAATCTTATCTTATAGATAAGATAAGATAACAGACAATCTCAAAACCCTATAAAACTAGGACACGTGGCTTAGTGGATGCTTCTTTATCTTTCAGAGTCTTCAGATTGTTTTAATACTTTAATTATTTTGTGCTGACATCATATATGATGCACCGCTCCATAATGTTCTTTTACTAGACATCCCAATTTAGATCAACATCTTCTATGCTTGGGACAATTTTATGTCTTTTTCTTCAAGGCACATTTTATTGTTTTTGGCCACTTTATGCCATATCTTGTATGTCTCAGATTTGAATCCTAGGTTAAGATTCCTCTTTCTCAGCCTCAGAAGAAGTTCCTTCGCTCTTTTTTTCCTCTTATCATACCTTAGATTGAAGCATTAACTGGAAGATTTTAAACTGCTATGCTTTTAAGGTTTTGAGCTAAATTAGAATTGCTCAAATTAGTAGCTTTCTTTTCAGGATCTAAAATAAAGGGAACCATTTTTTTTTCTTAATTTCTTCATCGTTTTTTCTAAATACCCTCTTTTAGATTGCTCAGTTTTTTAGCCTATACTCTCTTTTGACTACATCAATTCTTTTATACCAATTTCCCTACCTTATTTGCTAGAGCCTACCTAGCTTTTAATGTGCTTTCAACATAATCTATGGCATGATAATCTCAAGAAACATATTTACATCCTCTTTTACCTCAATTGCTAGAGCCTACCTAGCTTCTAGTGTTTCTACACAATATGTGGCATGATAATGCTCAAGGAGCATATTTGCATCCTCTTCCAAATTTTTTAATAACGATAACCCTGTTTAGTTATAAAGTTTCAACTTTTTGCTTGTCCTCTCATTTTTTATAGGTATTTTTCAAGAATCACCAAGGTCTTTTTGTCTTTTTAGATGACCAAGTTTAATGATCTTCACCTAAATTTAGGTCAACATAAAGATTAGGGACTAAATAGATATGCAAAATAAGGTTTGAGCAACGCACATGCAATTTTCACACTTTTACTAGCAATAGTCCATTCTAGGGATTTTTTAGATACTATTCTCAAAGATGAGGGAGATTTGAAATAAAAATTGAAGTTCATGGACTAATTAGATATACTCTAAACGTTCGATGGCTAAGGGTGAAATTGCTCAAAAAATAGTTGTGTGAAAGGTCTATGTATGGAGCTGATAGAAGTTGGCATGAAAGCCCACCTTCAAATAGATTATGAGATAAGTCTAATTCATTGAGATTTGTGTAGTTAGTAATGCAACTTGGAATCTCACTATGGAAAAAGTTGTTGTCGATGTTAAGATTCTTTATGAAATTAAACTTGTTGACTAGACTTGATAGTTTAATTTCAAAAACCTTAATATAGTCAAATTAAACGACTTGTGAACACTTAGTCATGGAAATTATTGTAAGCTAAATTCAAGAAAGCGAATGAAATGCAAGTTGAAATTACTTTTTCTGGCACTTCCCTAATAAATTGTTAAAAGACAAATCTAAACTCTTCAATTTATGATAGGGTGCATTTATGTACCATTTTCCTTATAATTTTCTATGCTTTTACATGTTTAATTGTGCTTAATTGATAAAGATTAACTTAGTTTAGGAATTTTGGTTATTTTGGACAGACTTTATAAATTTTAAGTCAATTTATGGAGTTTTAAAGGCTTTTTAGAGAATCTACCTAGCTGCGGGTATTAACCTAGGGTCAAAGATAAGGGTCACAACCAACTGTCAAATGCAACCTAATTTTTATTAGACAGCTATCATATTTAGCTGCACTTTTTAGGTAGAATTTTATGGAAAATAATCCCTTATTGATTAGGCTAATTTTAGAATATATTTGAATTCCTATTTTTTATCTTTCCTAATCTTTTAGAGAGATTTTAAGAGGAGGTAAGTAAGAAAACTAAATTTAAGTCTAATAAAAGAGTTAAATTAGGTAAGGAGAAAGGTAAATCTGTATTAAATTCTTCTTTTTAATGAAATTGGTGTTAATAAATTCCCTTACCCTAAGAGAATTAGATAAGAAAGCTAGATTTGTAGTTTGCTAAATTTTTAGATATATTTAGAAAACTGTATATTAGCATTCCTTTTGTAGAGGCTTTATCCCAAATGCCTAACTATGCAACGTTGATGAAGAATATCCTTTCTAAGAATAGGAAATTAGAAGATTATGGCACTATTTGTTTAACAAAAAATTGTAGTGCCATTTTGTATAATAAAATTCTTGCTAAGCTTAAAGATCCAAGGAGTTTTACACTACCTTATGAATTGGGTGATGTTTTGGTAAGCAACGCATTATGTGATTTAGAAGTTAGTATAAATTTATTGCCTTTATCTTTATGCATGAAATTAAATTTGGGAGAAATCAAGGAGACAAGAATATACCTTTAATTGGCTAACAGATTAGTTGAGCAACATAAAGGAGTAATTGAAGACTTGTTGGTGATGGTTGGGAAGTTTATATTCCCATTAATATTGTGTTCATCAATATGAAGGTAGATAGAGAGGTCCCACTCATCCTTGGGAGGCTATTTCTCAATACAACTTAAGCCCTAATTGAAATGCATCAAGAAAAGCTGACACTAAGGCTAAATAAGGAACAAAATTATTTTGACATGAACAAGGATGTAAAGTATCCTTTTAAACTATCTAATAAAACTTGTTGTTCTTTTAATTGCATTAATTTTTGTATAAATGAGTTTTAAGAGGAAATTCAGAAGGAGGATAGTTTAGATAATTGCCTTGTTCATCTAATAGAAATCGAGGATAGAGAATCCATGCTAATTTTAAAAGTAAAAGAGCCATCCAAATAGGGAGTAGGGCTAAATGAGAATTTAATTAATCCTTCTAATAAAGCACTAAATTAAATTTAAAACCTGCGGTTTCATATTTGAAATATGGATCACTCGAAGGAGAAATTGAACATCTAATAAGTTTTCCTCATTTGTCAAGTTTAGGATTAGATGTGACTGGTTTTTGGACCGATGAGCATTAGGAATTCAAAGGTAGATGTTATTTCAAATGCATCACAGCTATTTAAAACCATACACTGTAGGAAGGTTTAACCTAGAAGCTGCAGTGGTCACTTTTACAAAATGAGCATCTAAAGAGAAGTCAAGCTAAGACTTAAAGCTAAAACTAATTTTGGAAACTCTTACCTTTTATTTATTTATTTATTCATTCACTTAATTTTTTTTAATTTTAATGTTTTTAGAACTCCTAAATTTTAATTTTGCATGAACTTTGAATTTTTAGCTTAGGGTAATTTATTTTTCTTCTTAGCTTGCATGATTTTAAAATTTATCATTTTAATTATTTTGATTTTAATGTACTTTGAATTTTGTTCTAACCTTAAATTGCATGCTTAAAAGTTAGTTTTAGAAATATGAATAATTTTAGTTCATTTAGTTTCTTAGATTTAATTTAGTTTTAAGTTAATTTTGTGATTTTGTTTTTAAGTCATAACTTTCTTAATTAGAGTGATAATTTTAAAATTTGATAGGGGTCTTAAAATAATTTGGAAAAGGATTTTGATACTTATTAAAGAAGATTGAGAATTTTGGAATTAAAAGTTATAAAAAATAAAGTTTTTCGGAATTCATTGGGTGTCATGGTCATGACAAGCACTTAGGTTATGCTTTTAACCCCTCAATTTTAACAATAGTTATGCAAAATCTTTTAGATGTCATGGCCCGTAACCTCTGCGTTTTAGACATAAGCTGTTGCCTTTCTTCTTTAGTAGCTTCGTACCTCATTATCTCTTTCTTTTCTTTGCAAATGCACACAACTCACCAATAAGCCACTTTTTTTCATGAAACATGCACATAATATCACACAAAACACAACTATTCATTATTAAAACCTCATTTTCATTTGAATTTAGGGATTATGGAAGTGGAATTTGCTATAATCTTCTCTGTTTCGAACCTAGGGCATAGCACGTTGAATTTCTCAAATTTTCTTTTTTGCACATTTTGCTAAAAACTTTAAGATATATATAGTTTTAGCTCACTTGATTATTGTTTGAGATGGAATTTGAGAATTTTGGTTTTGATGAAAGGAATTTCATTTAGATTGTTAAAATTTCATTTCACTATTTATTATAGAGTTTAATGAAATCTTTAGCACTTTGATTGTGAATTTGCTAAATTAATAAGTTTAAAGTGTGTTATTTAAATTGGTTGAGGATTACACACTAGACATTGAAGAGAATGAGTGTTTTTGCCTATACACATCAGGTGCTCGACAAAATGCCTAAAAGAGAAAACAAACTTTTGACTTAGGCATTTTCATTTTTAATTGCTAGAATGAACTGAAATTTAATGATAAACTAAAATTTCTTTCTTAATTTTGACATTAAAGTGTACAATTTAGAGAAGTTTCTAGGTTATAAACTATAACACTTAGTTGTTTTTATTATACATACATAATGTTCAACAAAATGCTTAAATGAAATCTAACGTGTTTATTTAAAAATGTAGAGTTTAGTTCAGTGCATACCATTAGTTATACAGTCAATTACTTAATTTTGAGATAGGTATAAAATGAATCTCTTGAATTGATTTGTGTTATATTTTGTGATCATTTGATAGTAAGATTGTGCCTAATGGTTGAAAATGAGTATCGTCTGCATGATACAAGTACTTTTTAATAAAAGTTACATCTACATGTGCATAATTATTTTTAGAAGCATTTTGTGTTAGGATGTGAAAACATCCTTAACTAAACTCGAATTTTTATATTTTGTGTAGGTATGGCACTCAAAAGGAAAAGAAATATCCCACCATGCTTTCTAGGTGACCAATCTCTCCCTTGGATTTTGAAATTCCTAAATGAGTGCCAAATAAGGCAAAAACTTGATATCAAAAACTCTACCCCTCTAAGATAATCACAAATAGATATGCTAGCAAAATAACTATGCTTTAAATGCAGTTGAACACTGAAATCGAAAGAATGCTTCAAGGTTATGGGCTAATACAATTATTCATGCAGAGATACCTTACTTATTTAGAGCTGAAGATACATTTTTGTCCTTTTTTCTTATGATTTGAGAAAGACAGATAATGGATTAAATAGACCTATTAGTTTTATGTTTAGAGGGATAAGGTACGAGTTTACATACAAGCAGTTTTGTGATATTTTTGGATTTTCATGTGAGTGGAGGACTAACTCTAGGGATATAAGCCCATGGGGTGAATATTAGAGAAGGGTTAGATATTTGGGCATTGATTATGTGATTGGGGAGGCAAAAAAGTCTTATCTCTCTAGTGCTGCATATAGATACGTCTATAAAGTCATGGCCAACTTTATATTTGGTAGGCACAGGAGTCGTGTGCAGGTAAACTGCCATGAGTTGGTAATTTTGTATGCTATGGCATCTCACATTAAGGTAAATCTAGGACCTTGGCTCTTAATGAGAGGGATAAAGATGGCTAAAAGACTTAAACCATACATTATCATTATAGGTATGATTGTTGCCTTAGCTGTAGCTCTTCTTATCTATGATTTAGGTGATCTAGTAGAGGGAGAGAGATAAATTGATGAAGAGATCTACTATCATATCAAGATAGCAGTGTGACTTAAATCTCCAAGATAGTATACATATAAAATTAAGACTCTTATTAAGCTACTAGCTAATTTTCAGGGAAGAAAGGTCAACCTCAGGAGGATTATAGTGGTGGTTAATAGTGCACTCCCTATGGATCTCCTCAAACATAGCCTAACACATCTAGAAGTCCATAACACTAGTAGAGTATGTCAAAAAGGCTAAGGAGAATGCTAACAGCCATACTAGCTCTAGCTCTAATTCTAGCCCCAAATTCCACTGAATGATTTTAACCAAATTGAGTGGCATTTGTAGTCTATAGTCAAATTCTAGGAAGCAATGGTTTATGAGAGCAACTATAGCTAGGAGATTGGATGAGGCGAAAGTGCATGATAGAGCTATAACTAGAAGATTAAACAAGGTAGAGGTTGTGGATAGAGTGTTTGTCTAGAGATTAGATGTTGTTGATGCGTGCCACTGACAGATGCAAAAGAGGTTTGTAATACCCATAAGTCGAGGCTCCGTGAATAGTACCTCCGAGGTTCGAAAAGAGTGCCTGAATTGTCGGGTCACCTTCATGAGGCTCAAGGTAAGACATACTGGTTATAAAACTTTAATTGGCCATAAAATGATAAAAATGGATTAATTTAAAGATTTAACAAAACTAATAAATTATTTTAGGTGAAAATCTAGTGGTCTATAGGCTCAAATTGAGTTGGGCCGGGAACGAACCGAGATGTGCCCAGAAAAACCTAAAAATATCATACTCTAAAGGCTAAAATTTGTAATTAGGCCAATGGAGAAGGAATTGTAATTTTTTGAGGTCATTTAGTGATTTTTCGAAATTTTCGGCAAAACTAGGATTTTTTGAGAATTTAGTTAACCTGTTTCTCAATAGAATTTTGTAGTGAAATTTTATGAGCCTTTAAATAGGCCTAATTGAGGATTTTTAGAATAAACATAATAATTTTTCAAGGGCCGAGTGAATTTTAAAAATTACCTGAATTTACAACTAAAATTTTTGAGAAAATCAAGATTTTGAAGCACTTAGGTGACATGTGTCACCACTCAAGCCACCTCCAGCCACTATAAAAGGGGTGCCAAGTGGCCACTACCCCACTTGGCCCCATGACACCTCATCTCCCACTAAATGACCCCTTTATTCCTTTTTGCCATCCGACACAATTCTCTCCTCCTCCCTACCATTTTCATGGCTTCTCAAGCCTAATTCCCCTTTAAATTGTCACCAAAAATTCATTTAATTAGGTAGCCATTAGTCCTTGAAGGTTTGAGGCATCATAAGCACCCATATAATTTAAGAAAATTCAAGAAACCATTGAGTATACATAAAGGGAGATTGAAAAATCAATTTCAAGAGTAAGTGTGTTTTCTTCATTTTTAATTTTTTCAAGGGGATTTCATTCTTCTAAGGGTGTCTATGTTCTTAAAATTGAATTTGGAGGTCTATAGAATTTTTAGGGATTTTTCTAAGGCCTATGTGTGTGTATCTAGGCTAAGGTAGCGGGGAACCTCAACAAGGCAATTAACAAGCTAAAAGTGTAGAAAAAGCCTTGCAATTTAATAAGGTATGTGAATTTAGTGTATTTGAAGCATGCTATGGTTAATTCAAGTATGCTTTGCACATAATTTGCATATAAAGCTTGTGGTTAGGATGGTTAAAGTGTGTATATCAATGAATTGAACTCATATTAGTGCTATGTGTATGTGTTTTGAATGAATTGTGGGCTAATTGGGTGAAAGGAATTAATGGTACGATGTGGCCTCATTATGGCTAAGAGGTGTGTGGTGGGGGGTTTGTTGGTATGCCTTCTGTACTTAGCGTATGTCATGGGGAATGATTTGTATACTATGGAATTTGATGAATTGTGTATGTGTATGGTGAAACAAGGAATGTTTGGTAATGTTACTATGAGTGGTCGAGAGGTGCCTTAGGGTGTAAGGTAGGTGTATGGCATGGTTGCATAGGATATTGGATGAGAAATGGCATGTTAGGAGTTGAATTATATGCATATGCTGTGAATTTGGTGGAAAAATGCTTGTAGGCATATGTTCATGGTATGGTTGAGGCATGCGTAAGGCATTTCATGGCTTGAGTTGTATGGCATATGATGTGTGTGTGTGTATGTATGCTTGAATGATGCCATTGTTTTTTTATGCATGATGGAATCTAAGTAAAAGCATGTGTATGGCCATTAACAACCTTTGGTCAAGAGGTATACATGGTGAAATAGGCATGGTATGTATATCATGACATGATATGTGTGTGAGAATGGCATGGCATATTGAGCATGAAATGTGTAATATGACTTAGGTATGAAATAGGTGTATATATGTGAACAAGTATAACATGATGCTGAGTAAACAAATGTATGAGAATAGTAGTTGGAATGAGGCTAGAAAATGGCTTAAAAGAGAATAGTAAAAAAGACCTAAAATGGCACTTATAATGGCGTGGAATTGGACCAAAAATTTGGGACACCTTGTGAGTTTAATTCCTAAAGAATTTGAGGCCATTTTTTTTTTGTCATTTGTGATATACAAGTTGATATGGCTTTGGGCCTTTAATTATGTGAAAAGATAGGTTGAAATGGCATGGAAAAATGCCATGAAAAGGGACTATAGTGGACCTATAATTGTGTACGTAAACTGCAAAATGACTTATAACTGTCCTGTAAAAATGGCTTAATGACTTATGTACTGGAATTGACCTTTCACTTGGACATAATTGGACCTAAAATAATGACATGGAGTAGACTCAAATGGACTTAAACTGGCTTAAGAAATTGACCTAAATTGTCTTATAAAAACAAAACCATAATTGTCCAGTAAGACAAAAAATGACTTGTAACTATCCAGGTCAAATTTGGACTGTGGAAATAAATTCATAACTGACTGTTAATCAATCTTAAATATTAAAAGGGGATGATTAGTGAGTAAATGGATATAAAGCAAGGTCAGATGGATTATTAGCTAGACACCCACTATATGGGTTAACCGGTCAACTTGGGGTTAATAGCTGCTAAATACTTGATGATGATTATTGGATTTGGGAGGTCTATGGATCGGTCTCTGCTATCCACTAGTGACATTAGATGATGATTATTAGATGTAAGAGGTCTACGGACTGATCACTACTGACCATCTACTTGATTGTGGATTTGAGAGGTCACCAGACTAGTCCCTACTATCCATTAGTATCAATCCACACTAACTGATTCGAGAGGTTCACAAATCGGTCCCTGCTATCAGACCTGGTATTAATTTCCCTCTTGGTATAGTGTCTTTAAGTGTAGTCTACCTAGTTGGGCCTATTAAATTGCACTAAATATTGAGATTGATGTTAAATAATAGAATAACTAAACGAAAGAAAAATACTACAGTGGCATAATGGTAATTGACTGAATTATGGAACTGATCCTTTAAGCTTATATCATTTTGATAAAATGGCCCCCATGTACTACATTTATATATTCATAACTTGTTGTTACATATGCTTACTTGCATGTGACATATTTTTAATATATTAAATTCACCACTGGGTTTTATACTCAGTGTACAAGTGTTTTGGTATGCAGGTAACAGAGAATAATTGTCCATCCTCAAAGTGTGTGCAGTGTAGCAGCAAAGGCACTGAAGGTTTATATAATTGTGTATTTTCTTGATGTAACTAATAGGCACTCATACAAATACTGTAGGTTATAAGTCCAGCAAGCTTAGTAGCTGCTAGAGTCTGTAAATATAAGTAACTATGTGATGTATATAAACAATCCACTTATCTGAATAGTTAATGTTTATAAATTTTAAGGATTGTGGGCCTGAGGCTCTATGTGATATTTAATGTCTATTGATGGATATAAAAATGTTAATAGAGGCCTAGAAAGGTCTAGGTGTGGATAGGATTGATAATAATGATGTTAGGAATGTTTTCACAAGTAAAAAAAATTTCAGAATGTTACCCGGGCACCACAATTTTTATGAATGTTATAATGGTCGATTAAATGGTTTTCTAGGATGGTTACATCCTGAATGGTAATGACTTAAGGTTAGATTGATGAATTAGGCAGCGTCTGATCAAATGAATAAATTTTCTATAAGTGTTAAACGAATGAACCCTGGGAAAATTTCAAGATGAATGACCTAGTAGGAAGTGCATCGTTTATCGAGTTTCTTTAGGAATCTAGTAGGGGGTGTCACAAGGTTGGTGCAGGTGAATCAAGACATGGAGCATATTTCTCTCCAGTCAATGAGTAGCTCAGTGGTTATCCATGATCATCTAACTTGACTAAAGAGAGGACTGCATGGTTTCATTACACCATTTCAATCCATGCCACCTCAGCAGCCACTATCTCAATAGAGCCATTATAGTAAAGTTAGGAAGTACCCCATGATTTTACAGACCAGTTTTCTTTTTCTTTTCCTTTTATTTTATTTTATTTTGTTTTTCTTTTATATTATTTTCTTTTATTTGGTTTCATATTTCTAGATGACTCGTACATATTAATTTATACTAATTTGAAAATCAATTAACAATGAATGTGTGGAAATGCTATCTTCTTATGAATGTCAAATGATGATTTCACTTTATTATTTCCAAAATCAAACACCATTAAGGGCAGTGCTAATTTTTAAGTTTGGGTGGGGTAACAAAAAAAATTAACAATTTTACACTCTAATCTTGAAATTTAAAATTTTTATTTGGTTTCATTTTTAGGATAGATTGAAATTATACTCAAACATAATGTGAGTTGTATTATATCTACTTCTTCAGACATAAGTTTTACTCACTTCGTTATTTCT
Source organism: Hura crepitans (assembly GCA_948208565.1). Lineage (NCBI taxonomy): Eukaryota > Viridiplantae > Streptophyta > Magnoliopsida > Malpighiales > Euphorbiaceae > Hura > Hura crepitans. Next base: position 15,061 of record CANXYI011211194.1, read on the forward strand.
AAATTTAAATGAGCTTGAACTAGATTATGGAATATAGGAATTTGAACGAACTCGAACTAAATTATGGAAGTAGTTAGATTTTCTATCAAGCCTTAACTTTAAATGTATCAAACTTAGTATATACCAAGTAATTTCGAATTTTTGAGCACGAAAAACTAGTAATAAAAATTTATAAAAAAAATTAGCTATGAGTAAGGATTGGAAGAAAGTTCATTATAAGATTACTAAAATCTTTTTGATTACCCTCCAAAGTGACTTTATAAGATAGGACAAAATAAAAAAAAATGATCTAGGTAAATTTTACTTTGGCTTGTTATTATTTATCCTTTTTCCTACCTATTTTATTTAAATTTATTTGTTGCTAGCCCTTTTAAGCTTTATTTGATAGTATGCTTAATGCGTAATTTTATATATTTTCTTGGTACACACATTAAAGCTTACCATATAACTTAAAATTGCTTACCTTATAGAAGAGTAGCCACTGACTATACATGATTGATTTTATATATGTATATGGTGTTGTGATGCAATTTGAAGTGAATATGGATGGATTCAATTTATGCGACCATTTGACCTTAAGAAGATATTGTGTCTCAAAGAAGGTTGAGAGACTAAAGGCTTACAAATGTGTATCGTTGATAATAGGTTGGTAATGTTTGATTCAATTTCAAAAAAAAGAATTGATTATCATAAATAAGGTTGATAACTTCTGTTGAATGTAAATTTGAAAGTAAATTATTGCGTAAAAAATGAAGTCATCTATTTTGGTGCAGTTAAAATAAATTCTAACGTGAAAAAAGCTAAACTATAGTAAAAAAAGTGTAAATTTGAAGTTTGGATTATTTGAATTAGAAAATTTGAAGAAATTAAATCAAGGATGGTAATTTGGAAAAGCAGGAATTAGGGATATGCAAATTATTAAGTCTTAGAAACTTTAGTTGTGTTAGTTGGTGGCTACTTTTCTTGTTGCTTGAACTTAATCTGCTTATTGATAGCCAATCACCCTAGCCTGACATTACAACCAAATGAAAGACTTAGTGATTCTTTCTTTTGATTTGCTTTTGCTTTTATATTTATGTGGAGATGTGATATGTAAGAAGAGGCATATAGTAACATTGAACTTCAAGCAAGAGGCCATAATAATGCAGTTTGGCATTTGAACTAATTTTGACATTTTATTTTGTAGTTAAAGTTTTGATTTTAAAAATTTTGAAAATTGTTTTGACCTAGCGCACACACACTGAAATTGCTTGGTATATCTATTGTTTGAGAATATTAAGGAAGAGTTATGATAGAAGTTTGGTTATTTTCTAATTTGCTTAGTAAAAAGTGAATTTTATATTCTTTTCTATTAGTTTAAGTAATTCAAAAATGTGGATTCATTCTCATTGACTTGAGGACGAGTAAAATTTTACGTTCAGAATGGTTGACATAATGCAATTTTATATAATATTTTAACCTAATTTTGACTCATTTAGGGTGCATTTTTATCGAAATTTGTATTAATTTAAGTTTATTTTAAATTTTGTCTTAAAATTCTTTTAAGTTGAAAATTTTCTTTTGATTTTTAGTTGAAAAGAGGCAATTTGAGAAGGAAAAAAAAAAGGCTTTAGAGCTCAATTAGAGGTGGAAAAGCACAAGTTTCTGGCTAACTAAGGGAGTCATGGCCGTGAGCTTGTAGTGGATCACACCTATGACCCCCTAGAAATTCCAAAGACTAAAGGAAATTTCAAGCTCAAGCTTCTTCAAAAAAGTAGGGCTCACAGCTTTAACCTAATGAATAATGGGCAAAAATTTTGTCGTAAGTTGTTGTGCAAATCAATTGTCCAATGATAGATGGTTTTTCAAGGCATTGGCTGCTGCCCAAATGCAAAGGTCATGCTTGTCATCCATGAGGAGTCACGCTTGTGATCCCATTCAAACCTATGGCTTAAACATGTGATTTCTCCATATAAAAGCAAAATTTTCTCACTTATTTTAAGATCTTAGAGCCGCCAACAATTGAATTTTCACTAGAATTTCAAGGGAGATTGTGTTTTCAAGAGTTTTGAGCACAAATCCATTGTTCAACTTAAGGATTCAAGCTTCTAAAAAGGAGATTTGTCAATGCTTTGGAGTATTTTCTACTTAGAGCTTGAATTTTTCTACAATAGTTGTAACAATGATTTTTAACTCTTCCTTTGATTTTTCTTTTGCTTTGATGGAGTAGTTTTATTCTTTTATTAGGCGAAACTTGAATCCCTAGCTTAATTACGGATTTTTAGTTGGATTTATAGTAATTAATTCAATTCCATTCTTCTATCTTATGTTTATTACTTGAATAAATATTAATTAATGTTATTGCTTAATTGTTGTTGGAATAACCAATTGAGTCTTTAGTCTTAATTGAATTTATTCATGATTGTTTGATTAGATGAATGGCTACGTTGAGTTGCATATTATCGGAATGCTTATGTAATGAGTTTAGGCATTTGAATTACTTTCAAAAGGATAATTCTTTAGGAACTTAATTTATGCAAAATAACTTTTAATTTCTGGAATAAAATTAAGAGTTGTTTTGAATATCAATTCTTAGAATAGGGTGATTGGCCCTAGGTTAAATTATCTAATTGAATTAATTTATTTTACTTCAATTGACTCCATAATTATCTAGGGACAATAGTTGACTTTAACAAAGTTTTATTCCATTCAAAGTTGTTTTCTTGATTCTAAGTTTATTAAGTTGAATTTTTATTTTCTTTCTTTATTAGATTAATTTAAATTTTGTTCACACTAAACAAATTTCTCAAATAATGTCAAGAGTAACAATTTGGACGAAGTAGATTTTGATATTTGTGAGACGATATTCTAATACTTTTGTATTCACTTTATTACTTGATTGGCGTACTTGCTAGCAGATTGCATCATGGACCATTCTTCAGTTTAACTGTAATGAAAATCAATATTGCATGCTGATTTGTCCACAAAATAGACGTGGCTTGAGAGATTTATTTTCCGAACAGATAATCATATATTATAATGGATAAAACTACATGTAAAAATATATATTTTTGAGTTAAATTCTTGTCTATTTTTTACACAATATTAAAATTATTGATAGTATGAGATTTAAGCTATTGCTAAATATTCAATCTTAGAGATTTCATATTTAAAATTTTTCATGTTAAGTCAAGTGCATATTTCAGTACCAACTGATTTAAAAAAAAAAAAAAAAACTGCTTTCTATAAACATTTAGATAGTTTAGATAATTTTCATTCATGAACTAGCAATTGGCCTAAGTTCTAACGTACCAAACCAGAAAATGAAAAAGTAAACAGAGGTGAGGGATTTTTTTTTTTGGCTGTTATAAAATTGTGTTTATATTTTTAATTTATTAGATATCTCTAAAGAATTAATTCATTTCGCATTTGCATATATTACTAGAATAAAGCCTTAACCAAATATAAGATGGACAAAATTTACTAATTTCTTTTTTCCTGCAATACATCTATAATATTTTGCATTTGTTTAAATATTTTACTTAATTCTCTGCACTTGATTATTTTTTAATATGCTCTTCGTGTTTGCTTTTTTCTTGATTAACTCTTGTAAAATTAATTTTTT
>CANXYI011211326.1:0-12754 GCA_948208565.1 Hura crepitans
TGTGATATTTGGTGTGTTACGTGATATGGCATGTCACATTGGAACATAATAAACTTGAAAATAAATAATAATAAGAGTCACTGTCTAATTTAGAAATTGGCCTATTAGTTAGACACCCACTAGATGGGTTAACCGATTAACTAGGGAGTTAGCAGCTGCTAGGCAATTTGGTTCTTCTAGAGCCACTACTGTGTGTTAGATGTGGCAGGTGTAGCTACAGAGGTTCTAAGATGAACCCTGCACATGAGGGTATTGGGAGGTCCATTTGGACTGATCCTTGTTACCCATCAGATGTTTGTGGATATTGGGAGGTCTCATGGGGCTGATCCCTATTATCCACCTGTGATTGTTATGATGTGACTTAGGATATAAAGAGGTCCCACGGGGCTGATCCCTACTATCCCATTTATAGATATTGGGATGTGTGCAGACTGATCCCTGCTATCTATTAGTTCGGTATTGGGAGGTCTACAGACTGATCCCTACTATCAGGTGAGGTAGGTGCAGCTACCGAGGTTTGAAATATGGGCCACTACACAGGATAGTTCCCACTATTCGATGTATTAAAAAGTTATCTGTCTGTCATGGGCCTAGATCCTAATAAAGTAGACTAAGAGATAAATAAATAACTTGGACTGAATAATAAATTGGACTTAGAAAAAGAGGGTAATTACCATGTGCATTGGGTGTTACATGTTGCATGGATGCATGTTGATGACATATTATGTTTGGTCTATTCCACCACTGAGTTCATACTCAGCGTGTCGGTGTTCCAATGCACAAGCTGTAAATCGAGAGACGATCAACATCAGACATCTCCAATGTAGCTGCCTTCAAGTCTTTTGGTATTTTGCTTTTCTTTTGAGTTTTTGTAGTATGCACTCATGAATATTAGGATAGTGTGGATTATGGGTTGTGTACCAAAACTGAGAATCATAACTTGATATATATGTATATTTTTATCTGTTACTCTACATCTACTAGCTTATAACTGGGTGTTGGTGGGTCTAAGACCCTGTGTTTTGTGTATATGTGTTTGCTATAGTATGGTTATGATTTAGAGGACTAGAAGGGTCCAAAAGTGGAGTGTGATGGGAAATGAATTTAGAAGTGTTCTTTTCTACAGATTAATTTGGGATTTGTTACTCAAGTAGCCATTATGATGCCCGATTGTTTGTAAATATTTGGTAGTCTAAATTTTGGATTTTAACATACTAAAATAGGCAGTAATAAGAGGATAAATAATCATAGGACATAATAGGTGGTTAAGTCAAAATTGGTCAAACTTAGATAAAAGTTAAATGAAAAGCCCTTAGGGAAATCCAAGGATGGGTGACCTCACGGGAAGTAGCACACCTTACCTATTTCCTATTGAAATGGTTAGGGGGTGGTACAAAAAGTGAACCTTTGGATCTCATCTAAGCACCAAAGTGCCTTAGTAGATGCTATATCCCCTAGCTGACCGGTCAACCTATCTATTTCCTAGGTTATTGCATCTCATAAGCTAAAATCATTATTTTTAGTTTCACCACATTAAATAAGCTTATATAGCTTTATATATGCATATTTTAGCCAGTGAATAACTAAAACTGCCTATTTTGATTGAATACATCATTTTGAGCATTTATGCCCATTTTACTCACATTATGCCATTTTCATAGTCAACCACATTATCTATCTCAATTATGGGTTTCTACCATGTATTTAACAAGTACATACTCAATTAAGGTCATAAAACCATTTAGGTTATTTTATGCCTTTATTTTCATTAAATTCTCAATTTATGGCATTATGTGCTTTTAAGAACTCTTTTCAAGTTCATTTTGGGTTTAAGACACTTTTAGGTCATAAACTTCATTTCTTTGATGACTTTAATGATAATCATGTTCAAATATGAGAAATAAACATGCATACACTAATTCTTTCACAATTCATGAAGCATCATGTATATTTCCCATTATAGGCCATTCGACCATTCTTACTCATTTAGGCCTATTTAATGTGTATTAGCAAACTTTACACATAGACATAATTTAAAGATATATTTATGCACATTTAATTCGTATGGCATTAGAAATTGTAAGTTTCTTAAACTTAGGTATTAATTTTGACCTTTGAGCCTTATTTGCCTCTATGCTTTAAGTTATGCTCACACATATAGATAAGGCTTCCCTTTTTAATCCATGATAACAAACACACATGTAAGGTTTTGCTCCTTATGCCATTTAACCATTCCTTTTGCAAAAACCATGGCATGCACACACACACACAGAGGCTTATTACACGCAATAATGCATCTTAAACCAAAAGGCCATTCTCACTTATGACACTATAAGTCATTCGGCCATGGTTATGAAATGGTCTTGACATGCACATTTCACCCATACATCATGCCAATGTGATCTATACACAAAATGCCATGTCACACACTCAATTAAGCCTATGTATAGGCATTTTACACATTATGCACTTATAACCAACATAATGCACATATTACACATTTTAAATCTCTAATGAATTCTCTCACATTCATTCACACATAAGCATGTCAAGCAGGCAAATTAATCATAATTTAGGCTTATTATACCTAAATTTCTAGATTTAGCTCTTTGAACCATTTTTATGCTCCATATTATATGTATTATGCATTATAAAGCTCATTTTCACCTTCACTTATTTCTAATCCATTCTCATCATTTAGAATACTTAATAATACTCATTACATGTCATCCATCATTATAAATGCATGTCATTAATGGCAATGTACACATTTAAGCAATCGTTGCATGTTAGGCATAATATGGAAATTTAGGGATTTTGAATGAAAATGCCTATTTTATTTCAATTACACATACTAATACAACTGAAGAGGTATCCCTAGATCCATCTACACCTTGGCTTTGCCCTCGTCATGGTTCAGTTCGAAATTTCTTAACATAAACCAAACAAACCTTTAAAAATCCATAATAAATAAACCGTAGCTCCAAAAATCAATTGAAGACCATTATCCTCTCTTGGGCACCCTTAGTATCTAGAAAAAATAATAGAAGTAAAAAATTTTTACCTAAAAAATTAGAGGTTACTATTTGTGGGATTGAAAAACTATGAAAATCGAGCAACCTTTTCTAGTTCTTTCACTTCTTGAATGAGTTTTAAGGCATAGAGGCTCTATGTTTTTAAATTTGATGTGGACATTTTAGCTCTAAGGGAAGGATTAAAGAAAAGAAAATGGAGGGAAAGGGAGGCTTGTGGCGTCGGGAAAGAGAAGAGGATAGGGAGAGCAAAAATTTTGACTTTTTCTAATGGGTTTGACTATATATACCCCTTTAAAAAATCATTTTTAAATTCCATTTTTCCCTCACTTTCTCCCAATTTTCCTTTACTTCCTGAGCTAAATAAATTACCATTTCAATAGTAATAATTCTCTTTAAACATCCTTTAAATGCCTCCAAAAATTAGTGCTCAAAAACACAAAAAAACCAATTAATTTTATTACTTTTATGTTGCTAGATTTCTCAAAAAATTACTTTTCGATATAAAAAAATTCCAATTTTAGTGCCATTAGACTCGTTGAAATTTTTAAGTATCAAGTTATAAAATTTTTATAATTTTTTGAGGAACTTTGAAATTAATTTACGATTTAGCTTTGCCTTAGCCACTATTTTCAAGACACTACTGTAAAGCTTCCTTAGCATTTTTAACCACTTTTATGACCTTTGATTGATCTTAAACTTTATCCAAAATTATTTTATGATTAATACTTTCATTCATTGTCTTTAGTGCATCTCGGGTCTCTAAAATGCTATTCATCCTGAAAAGTACTATTCATAATTATCAGGATTTTCAGGGCGTTACATTTCTTCCTCTCTTAAAGAAATGTCATCCTCGACATTAAAGTAATACCTGGTTCAAACAACTATGGGTATTGCTCCTTCATCTGAGCTTTCACCTCTCAGGTAGCCTCTTTCATCTTGCAGTTTTCCAAAGAACCTTCACTAATGGTACTATCTTATTCCTCAGTTTCTTCTATATTCTATCAATAATCCTCACTGGTTCTTCTTCATAAGACAAGTTAGGATTAACCTCAGTGTCTTCCATTGTTAACATATGCATAAGATATGATCTATATCTCCTGAGCATGGAAACATGAAAGATATTATGAATCTACAGAAGTTCTAGAGGTAAAGCTAGTCTATAGGCTACTAGTCCCACACGTTCTGTGATCTAGTATGGCATAATAAACCTAAGACTCAACTTCCCTTTCTTTCTAAATTGTAGAACCTTTTTCCAAGGTGAAACCTTAAGGAAACCTTTTCTCTCACTTCATATTCCACCTCTTTCCTCTTTAGATCTGCATATGACTTCTATCTATCAAAATTTGCTTTTAACCACTCTATGATGATTTTCACCTTTTCTTTTGCATCTTGTATCAAATCTGGCCCCATGAGCTTAGTTTCACTTAGCTCATTCCAACAAAATGGTGTTCTGCATTTTCTTCCATACAAAGCCTCATAAAGAGCCATGCCAAACTCGCTTGATGACTGTTGTTATAAGCAAATTCAACTAAGGACAAGTATTGGTCCCAGCTTCTCTTGAACTCCAATGAACAACCCTTCAACGTATCCGTAAGAATCTAAATCACTCTATTAGATTGTCCATCAGTTTATGGATGGAATGCTCTATTGAAACTTAATCGAGTACACAAGGCATTATAAAGTTTCTTCCAAAACCTCGATGTGAACCTTGGATCTCGATATGATATTATCAAAGATGGCACTTCATATAACTTGACTATCTCATCCACATAAAGCCCTGCTAGCTTGTCCAAGGAGTAGTCCCTTCTCATCTGTATAAAATGAGCCATCTTTATCAAATGATCCATAATTACCCACACTGAGTCACACCTACTCCTTGTCATAGGTAGCCTAACCATAAAGTCTATGATCACTCTATCCCATTTCTATTCTGGAATTGCTATAAGATAAAGCAATCCAGAAGGAACTTAGTGCTCTGCCTTTACTTGCTGACAAGTAAGGCACCTCATCACATACTTAGACACACCTCTCTTCATGCTTGGCCACCAATAAGAAAGCTTCAAATCCTAATACATCTTATTGCTACTAGGATGCATCGTATAAGGAACATTGTGAGCTTCTTATAGAATCTGCTTCTTCAACTCTTCCACATCTGGCACATAAATTCTATCATGATAGTATAAGTATCCATCTCCTTTAATCTCATACTCTGTCAGCTTCCCCTCTTAGATAGCACTTATAATACTTATCAGCCTATAATCATCTCTTTGATAATCTTTCACTTGATGTAACAGACAGGGCTTAACTTGCATCTCAGCTAATAAGGCACTATCACTTGTGAGCTATAATCTAACATTCATAGCTCTCATGGTTGCCATGAGCTTTTTACTAAGTGCATCAGCCACTACATTGGCCTTCCCTAGATGGTAATCAATTAGGCAGTCATAATCCTTAATTAATTCCATCCACCTCCTCTGTCTCAAGTTTAGCTCCTTCTATGTAAGAAGATAGTTAAGACTCTTATGGTTCGTGTAAATGTAACACTTCTCCTTATAAAGATAATATCTCCAAATTTTTAGTCAAACACAATGGTTGCAAGCTCTAAATCATGAGTAAGGTCGTTCTTCTCATGTGGCTTTAACTATCTTGAAGCATAGGCAATAACCTTGCCATCTTGCATTAGAACACACCCTTATCTATTATGAGATGCATCACTAAACATAATGAAATCCTTTCCTAAAATTGGTTACACAAGAATCAGAGCCTATGTCAACATAGCCTTAAGCTTATCAAAGCTGTTCTGACACTTGTCATCCCAAACAAATTGAACTTCCTTTCTCAATAACTGTGTCATAGGGGCAGCTATCAATGAGAACCCTTTGACAAATCGTCTATAATATCCTACCAACCTGAGGAAACTCTTAGTCTCTGTGGTCTCAATCCATCACTGCTGCTATCGTGCTACGATCAACTCTTATACCTTTAATTGATGCTATGTGTCCTAAAAAAGACATTTCATTGAACCAAAACTCACAATTATTAAGCTTGGCATATAGTTTTTCTTCTCTCAGAATCTAAAGAACCGTTCTCAAATATTGTTCATGCTCTTCCTTGTTCTTTGAGTAAACCAGAATATCGTTTATGAAGACTACCACAAACTGATTAAGGTAGGGCCTAAAAACTCTATTCATTAAGTCCATGAATGCTACAGGAGCATTGGTAAGCCTAAATGGCATTACCAGGAAATCATAATGACTATACCTCATTCTAAAAGCAGTTTTCACCACATTTGATTCCTTTGCTCTTAAATAGTAGCATCTGGATCTCAAATCTATCTTAGAGAACACTCGAGCTCCTCTAAGCTAATCAAATAGATTACCAATCCGTGGAAGAGGATACTTGTTCTTGATGGTCACTTTATTCAATTGTTGGTAATCAACACATAACCGAAGTGAACCATCCTTTTTCTTCACAAATAGAATCGGTGCTCCCTAAGGTGAAATACTCGATCTAATGAATCCTTTGTCTAGTAACTCTTGCAAATGTACCTTTAACTCTTTTAGTTTAGTTAGTGCCATGTGATAAGGTGCTATAGACATTGGAGCAATACCAGGCAAAACTTCAATATTGAACTCAAGTTCTCTCTCTGGTGGTAAACCCGGTAATTCTTTCAAAATGACATCAATGAACTTAGTCACAATAGGTATGTTACTTGTATTTGGCTCCTCTATTCTGGTGTCATACACATGAGTAAGATATGCCTAATAATCCTTCCTTATTAACCACCTAATAATGACCACAGATATCACATCGAATAAGAAATTAATTCTCTCTCTAATGACTATGATTTCAAACTTATCATCAATCTAGAGAGTCAACCTCTTATGCTTCCAATCTAAGATCACTTGATATTTGGACAATCAGTAAATTCCCAATATCAAGTTAAAATCATCAAATGATAGTTCTATCAAATCATTAAGAAATTGATGGTCTTGTATCCATAAAGGATGACCTCTGCATATTCTGTCAACTATCACATGCTGGCTTATGGGGTTACTAAACATGATCTCTAGGTCAAGTGGTTCTGAAACTAACCCCCGATCTTATGCCCATGACGTGTATATGTATAAATGTGTAGACCTCAAATTTATTAATGCTAAAATAGGAAAGTCAAAGAGGAGAAAAGTACTAGCTATGACATCTAGCTCATCAGCATCCTTCTGAGCTTTAATGGTATACTAATGGGTATGTGCTCTCTACTGATGTCAGAACTCTAATTTATCTCTCAAAGTTCCCTTAGTTCTCTCTCCTTAGCCACTCCTCTGACCTCTAGTTTGTGCAAGTGCTAATCTCTGACCTATACTTTATCCCCTACGACAATCTTTATAGAAATGGCTTGTTGTCCACAAGTATAGCACACACTCGGCATATTCCTCCAACATTCTCCCCTGTGCCTCCTGAGATATGTTTGGCACTGAGGAGCTTGACTTTTCTTGCTCATTGATCTCAATATAGAAGTAGCTTGAGACTGTGGCTGTCCTATTTTCCCTTTATCACTTTGAGCTCATTTTTGTGATTGGCCCTATTTCTTAAACTGTTAGGTAGAACCAGACTGAAACCCCTTATACTTCTTCCTTGACTATAGAGTAGCACTAAATGCCCCCTGACCAGTTGTTCTCTTCTTCTGATAGAACTCTTTTTGAACTCCTTTAGCAAATTTACATACAAATACCAACTGTGAGAAATCCTTTATCTTCATTAGTACCACTTGGGACTTAATGTCAACATATAGGCCTTTTTTGAACCTCATACACTTATCTACCTTAGTGGTATTAGTATCCTTAGCATATTTGCTAAGCATGGTGAAATCCTTCTCATATTCACCGATAATCTTCTGATTATAATTCAAATCCATAAACTATTGTCGCCTCTTATTAAGGTAGTCCTTCGTGATGTATTTCTTATGAAAGTCTATTAGAAAATACTCCCAAGTCACTTGATCCTTAGTCTTGTACTTTATAAGATCCTCCCACCACTTTAAAGCTTCTTTTTGAAGAAGTGAGGAAGCATATATGACCTTCTTTGCTGGCGTGCACCTCATTTGCTTCATAATTTTCTCAGTATAGTCAAGCTAAAACTTTGCCTTCCTAAAAGTCACTTCTCCTTCACCCTTAAAGTCTTTGGCCCCCATTTTCTTCAACCTCTCTAAATATGGCTTCTAGAGAGCCAATGGTACCTTAGGCTATGGTGGAGGTGATGGCGGAGCAGTAGTAGCTGTAGCATGCCTCAGTAGCTGCAACATCTCCTATAGGAACATTGGTGAAACCTGTCCTATAGATTGTGCATATCCTGCCACACTAGCAGACATAAACCCAACTCTTGTGGCCTTAGGTGCTATAGTAGTTGGAATATGACTCTCAACTTCATCCTCGCTACCTTGTGCCTAAGTACTCATCATATATGTAGGTAAGAAGATAAATTGATAAGCCTTGACATCAAATAGTATATGATGTAGACTCTATACTCTAAGCACTTAAATGTTTCCTAAGAATGCCTAAACCGGAGCTCTAATACCACCAAATATGACAACCCTTATCTGGTCTAGACATCGACTAAGGTATGTACATATATCGAGATATCCAAACTCATCTACCTATTGACTATTTATATAACATTTTTTAAAAAAATCATTGTGTGTGAAAATATAGGTTTTCAAAAACTTTTCAAATAGTGTTATTCAAAATTGGGAATCCTCATGCTGAGAATCTAATAGCATAACAGCTGTACTGGGCACTATCCTAAATTTTAAATAATAACTTGCAAAAATATACACTTCTATCATCTTAATGTGAGCCTTTGATCACTTCACAACACATAAACACAACATATGATATCTCAACCTCAGTAAGAGATATCATACAATATAACCTGTATTTTTAAAGTTTAATACAACATACAAACATTAAAATCCAAAAAGAACATTTAAGTTACAATTTAGTTACAAAATAGATATAAGTTAGGCATATCCCCTTTACATATACATTTGAGTGCCACCTATACATCATAACTATTATATAAAAGAGCTTTACCAAAATAAAGTCTTCTTTTAAAGTGTCTTAATGTCTTAAGGCTTTGAGTATCAAAATATCTTTGTACCTACACATCGTAAACAAACGACATGCTAAGTGAATGATTAGTGGTGTAATCGAAATAACACATAGTAAATTACCATCCTAAATATGCCATAGTTATATGCCAATTATTAACATGCATAACTATCGAACATATTGCATAATATGCATTCAAATGATGATATGCCATAATTAAAATCAATTTGACATACACTATGCACAAGCAACTCTATCTCATGCATGCATAGCAAAATAACATATAGAACATCAATTCATCAATTTACACCATTTTCACATCATATGATCTTATTGGTCATTTTAAAGCCATACCATGTGTAATGTGTTTTTCTTGTTGTTTGCCTTATTTTATTTACTTATGTCTATAGGGATACCCCAAACCTATGGCTAATGGGATTGTAACTTGTGTAGTGGCCCAAATTTTGGACCTGACGATTGGTTATGCAGCTTTCACCCAGGCTTATGTGGCTGCACCCACATGTGCTCTTGCATTGGCCCTTACGAGACCTTTGCTGGTGGTTGCATCCACTTAGATCCGAAGATCACAGCACATATAGCCTCAATTAAGACTAAAAGTGAACCTTTGGATCTCATCTAAGCACCGAAGTGCCCTAGCAACTGCCATATCCCTTAGCTGACTGGTTAACCAATCCATTTCCTAAGTTGTTACATCTTATGGGCTAAAACCATTATTTTTAGTTTCACCTCATGAAATAATCTTATATAGCTTTATATATATACATATTTTAGCCAGTAAATGACTAAAACGACCTATTTTCATTGAAAATACCATTGTGAGCATTTGTCCCCATTTTACTCACATTATGCCATATTGACAATTAACCATATTATCTATCTCAATTATGGATTTCTAGCATGTATTTAACAAATACATACTCAATTAAGGTCATAAAACCATTTAGGTTATTTTATGCCTTTATTTTCATTAAATTCTCAATTTATGGTATAATGTTCTTTTAAGAACTCTTTTTAAGTTCTTTTCATGTTTAAGACACTTTTAGATTCTAAACTTTATTTCTTTGATGACTTTAATCATAATCATGTTCAAATATGAGAAATAAACATGTATACACTAATTATTTCACAATTAATGAAGTATCATATATATTTCCTATTATAGGCCATTCGACCATTCTTGCTCATTTAGGCTATTTAATGTGTATTAGCAAACTTTACATGTAGACATAATTCAAAAATATATTCATGTATAGTTAAATCTTATGGCATTAGAAATTTTAAGTTTCTCAAACTTAGGTATTAATTTCAGCCTTTGAGCTTTATTTGCCTCTATTTTTTAAGTTATGCTCACATATATACATAAGGCCTCCCTTTTTAATCTATGATAACAAATACATATGTAAGGGTTCACTCCTTATGCCATTCGGCCATTCCTATTGCAAAACCTCATTCACTGTATGCTGTGGCGCGCACACACACACATGGCCTATTACACATAATAATGCATCTTAAACCAAAAGGCCATACTCACTTATGACACTATAAGTCATTCGGCCATGGTCATGAAATGCTCTTGACATGCATATTTCACCTATACATCATGCCAACATGATCTATACACAAAATGCCATGTCACACACTCAATTAAGCCCATGTATAGGCATTTTACACATTATACACATGCAACCAACATAATGCACATATTACACACCTTTAATGCATTCTTTTGCATTTATTCACACATAAGCATGTCAAGTAGGCAAATTAATCATAATTTAGGCTTATTATACCTAAACTTCTAGATTTAGCTCTTTTAACCATTTTATGCTCTATATCATATGTATTATGCATCATAAAGCTCATTTTCACATTCTCTTATTTCTAATCCATTCTCATCATTTGAATACTTAATTATACTCATTACATATTATCCATCATTATAAATGCATGTGATTAATGGCAATGTACACATTTAAGCAATCAATGTATATTAGGCATAATATGGAAATTTAGGGATTTTGAATGAAATTGCACATTTGATTTTGCTTACACATATCGATATGACTGAAGAGATATCTTGAGATCCGTCTATGCCTTGGCCTTGCCCTTGTCACGGTTCAGTTCAAAATTTCCTAACATAAACTGAATAAACCTTTAAAAATCCATAATAAATAAATTGTACCTCTAAAAATTAATCTAAGACCATTTATCCTATCTTGGGCAACTTAGTATCTAGGAAAAATATTAGAAGTTGAACATTCTTACCTAAAAAATTAGAGGTTACTATTCACAGGATCGAAAAACTGTGAAAACTAGGTAACCTTTTTCGGTTCTTCCACTTTCTATATCAGTTTTAGGGCATGGAGGCTTTATGGTTTAAATTTGATGTGGAGATTTTAGCTCTAAAGGAAGGATTAAAGAAAAGAAAATAGAGGGAGAGGGAGGCTTGTGGCGTCAGAAAAGAGAGAAGGAGAGGGAGAGGAAAAATTTTGACTTTTTCTAATGGGTTTGACTATATAGACCCCTTTTAAAAAATCATTTTTAAATTCCATTTTCCCTCACTTTCTCCCATTTTTTCTTCACTTCCTGAGCCAAATAAATTGCCATTTCAATGGCAATAATTCTCTTTAAACATCCCCTAAATGCCTCTAAAAATCGGTGCTTAAAAATGTGAAAACCTAATTAATTTCATTAGTTTTATGTTGCCCGATTTCTCAAAAAATTACTTCCTAATATAAAAAAATTTAAATTTCAGTGCCATTAGACTCATTGGAATTTTAAGTATCAGGTTGTATAATTTTCATAATTTTTTGAGCAACTTTGAAATTAATTTATGGTTCAGCTTTACCTTAACTACTATTCCCAAGATATTGCTGTAAAAACTTTCTTAGCGTTTTTAACCAATTTAATGACCTCCGATTGATCTCGAACTTTTATGATTAATGCTTTCATATACTGTCTTTAGTGCATCTCGGGTCTCAGGAGCACTATTCATCTCAGGAAAGTACTATTCATGATTGTCATAATTTTCGAGGCATTACAAACCATGCATCAAAGGTTGCCATCTTGTAAAAATTCATGCATCTTGTCACCTCACTCATGTATTAACTATCCATACCATGCATCAACACATATGCATGCATCATATTTGTTCCATAAATGTCATTCATACATAAAACATAAAGCATCCATATCATGCATCAACAAAATTCATACATAACATTAGGTATCTTTACGAATCATACAAAACATGGGCATTGTAGAAAGTCATATACATGCACTAGAGTTATAGGCCCTCATTCATGCATCAACTAAACATATGTTGCAGAAGCATAATACTACCCCATAACTTAACTTTTTCATGTATACTGCTTAGGCTCATACATCATTGATCCATACAAGCATCCATGTAACACCCTAGGTCATATACATTATAAACATACTTCATATAGGTTTGGGAACATCTCATACTAGCAAATTTTATTTCTTAGGATTATCCCCATATTGGGATCTTCTAACCTCATATTAACTATCCATATAGGCATACATAACATAGACATCATACATAGCATTTAAGGAATAGGCACTTTG
>CANXYI011211400.1:0-12506 GCA_948208565.1 Hura crepitans
TTAAAAATTTTATTATAAATAATTTAATTATCAAAATAATATGAAATTTTACTATGTGAACTATAATTATAAGCCTTGTAACTAAAAATTTTTGATTGGGAGAGAAGAGACGGCAATTGTTGATTGCGTGTGGATGGGTCCACTATCACGTTAGACAGAGAGCAGCGAGTGAGAGTGACACATAGCAATGATGTTTAATTATTATTATAAATGGAGGTGAGCAAAATGAAACACGCCTAGAAGTCAGCATTTAATCGATTCAGTTTAAAAATCGATCAAATTAAATATATTAAATTTTTTATAAATAATAATTAAATTGATCGAATTATATATAAAAAATCGAATCGAATCGATTAAAATTTTTAACAAATCGAATCAAATCTACCGAATTTTTATATATTTTATTTTTTTGTGCATAAAAAGGTCAAAACGATATTAGTGTAAAATGATGTAATTTTAAACGTTTAAAATGACGTCGTTTTGATAGTTCGATCGGTTCAGTTTTCACTATAAAAAATCGAAATTGAACCGAAAAACCAAAATTTTTAAGAAACTGAACCAAACAAACCGAAAATCTTATAGACTAAACCAAATAGCTATCATTTCGGTTCGATTTTCGGTTTCGATTCGGTTTTGCTCACTCCTACTAAAATCATAACTCAATCTATAATTATTTTGATTTATTTAATTTTTAGGAAGGTTTGACTTATTTAATTTAATTGATTTTCAAATCGAACTAATCGAATATTCACTATATAAGAAATAAAAAATGATTTTCATTTCTAAAATAATTCATATAAATTATATAACTCATTTAATCCAACTATGATCAAATCAATCCATTTAGATATTTAACTCATAACTCATGTGGTTTTGCATGATACCGTCCAATTGAATATTTTAAACTGATTACATATAAAAGTACGACATGAGAATGAACTTTTTTAACTAAAATATTTTTATAATTTATTTAATTTTCATTGAACAAATTTATTTTTATTTGAATTATTAATATTTATTGTTATTTATATTTAACTTTCTTATATTATTATAGGCTGCATTTTTAATAATATTGAATTGAAATTTTACTAATAGAAATATGTATTACTACAATATTTTATAAGATCTTCTAAATAAAATATTTACCTATTTTGATTATTAAATTTATTAAATAGAATTTTTAAATTCCTATTATTAATAATTAATTACGTAAAAATATATTAACCTGATTATAAAAAATTTATAAATATATTAACCTGATTATAAAAAATTTATACTCAAATTTAATTAATCACATTTTACAAAGATATATACTAAATCTGATTAAAAATATTAGACATGTTATGCATATGCACTTTTATTAATATAATTTAATAACTCATCCAACTCATATTTTAACACACATACTTAATTGATAATAGAAAAACATACTTATTCTAAAAACATAACTCAATCGATAATTATTTTAATTTATTTAATTTTTAGGGGCGTTTGACCTATTTGATTTGTTTGATTTTCAAATCGAACTAATCGAATATTCACCATATAAGAAATAAAAAAAAATTCATTTCTAAAATAATTCATATAAATTATATAACTCATTTAACCCAACTATGACCAAATCAATCCATTTAGATATTTAACTCATAACTCAAGTGATTTTACATTATATCGTCTAATTGAATATTTAAACGGATTATATATAAAAGTATGCCGTGGGAATGGACTTTTTTAATTAAAATATTTTTATAATTTATTTAATTTTTATTAAAAAAATTTATTTTTATTTGAAATATTAATGTTTATTGTCATTTATATTTGACTTTCTTATGTTATCACAGGCTATATTTTTAATAACACTGAATTGAAATTTTACTAAATAGAAATATGTATCACTACAATATTTTATAAAATCTTCTAAATAGAATATTTGTCTATTTAGATTATTAAACTTATTGAATATAATATTTAAATTCATATATAGTTGCCTATTTTGATTATTAAATTTGTTAAATAGAATATTTAAATTCCTTTTATTATAATTAATTATGTAAAAATGTATTAATTTGATTATAAAAAATTCATACTCAAATTTAATTAATCACATTTTACAAAGATATATACTAAATCTGATTAAAAATATTAGACACATTACAGACATGCACTTTAACTAGTATAATTTAACAATTCATCCAACTCATATTTTAATACACATACTTAAAATCGAACATAAAACAAAATTAAGAGTGGCAGTGGGGCAAGTACCCCCGGAATTGGACCGGCCCATTATTAAACCCATTTAACTTCAAAGTATCCATACCATTCCAAACTTGTTTAAATTTGTCCTTATGGCATTCATACTCATTTCAAACTCATTTATCAATACACATAGTAACTGCACTCATATAATTACTCATTTACTAATATATAAATTTAAAGTAAATATCAATTTTAATGAAATTACAACTTATAACTTAAAAAAATTACAAATCATTATTTTATAAATTTACAAATAAAATAAAAATTTATATAAATAATTATAAGTTAAAAATTGTATACATAAAATTCAATAATTTCAACTATGGATTTTTAAATCTTTAAAAAAGTTATATTCTTTATTTGTAATTTTTCAAAATTCAAAATAGCATTTGAAGTGTATATATCTTGTTTCAGATAGTGAGTATTCGAGGTATTAAATTGTATCTATCCAAATTCGCGATTATTCTATTTTTAATACCAAAATTTATTCCAAATTCATATATAAATATTCATATTTTCAATATATGAAGAGAACGAATCAAGTACCCTAAAAAATTAATCCCCCATCATCTCTAAACCACATTACATTGAAAACTGGATTCTTTTAAATTTTTTTTTTTCAAATCATAAACATGATAGAATAAGTATATATGTTTTCTTTAATTATTTGACATAAAAATCAATTTCGCGCTTGCATTGCAATATTATTCTATTGAGAAGTGAGAAATCATTCAACATTTCACTTCTATAACTATGATTTCATAGATAGAAAATATTATATTCTAAATAAATTACTATAATAACTATAAAAAATAATTTTCATAATTATATAGAATTTGATTAAATTATTAAGTCACAAAATTTTTAAATTGTAGTAATACATAAATTTTATTTTTGTATCTAACGATTGTGGCAAATACTAAACTTTAGCTTCTATTTTTTTTAGCTACAATGAAATATTATGGCAATTGAGCTATTTCGCTGCAAATATTTGTCCTTTATAGCAATATTAATTTTCTATTTCGATGCTAATTACAATACTTAAAATACTGACTAATACTCATATGTAATTATAACAATAATAGACATGTAGCTAAAAGTATTATTAAAGTTTAAAATTCCACATTAAAAAAATTTGGTTAGATGAAAATTTAATGATAAAACATATAAATTAATATTCATGCAAACTAACATCTTATTTGTGGCTAAAAAATTTAGTATTTAGTTATAAACATATTAAAATCATGTCTTAAATAATATCATCATTAATATAATCTCTTTTCATTTAAAACAATTAATTAAATTTATTTAACTAAATTTATAATTAAAATATCAAAATATTATAATTATACTAAATAAATAAATTTTTAGTTATGAATTTTATTATATGCATGACTGAGCCTTCAAAATTAAATAATAAGAGTTGATACTAATTAAATAAGAGTAATTAAATATTAGAATAAATTTTGAATTTAAATGTCTTTATACGTACGGCAAGGAGTTAGGCACCCACATCGTTTTTGATATTATATTATGATATAGTTTGTGATCCGTTCAACTTTATTGATTATCATTAGCTTTTCGATTTGTAGTCAATTCTAACTTATATTAAAATGAGGGTAAGAAAAACGAAAGTTTTGTTTTCAGGAATTAATATAGGCCCCGATTTTCGAAAAGGATTGATTTAAGGGAATCGCGACAAATATCTAGAATATGATTGTAAATATTGGTAATTTCAACCTCCTTCCTTTTAATTTTATTACTTTCCTATTCTATTTGGATTTATTCGATAAATAAATTATGAAGTTTATATTGTCCCTTATTTAAAAAAGGACATTAATTATGATTTATTTAATTTTACAAAGTCAATGCTGACTTATCCATTTTATTAAAAATTTTATTGACCTTTAGACATGATTATAACTTTAAGAACATTGGCCTAACATCGAAGGTTAGGCCACCCTTTTTTTCAAAAAAAAAAAAAAATTCATTTTTAAAGAGGAGAATTACTAATTCGGGGTAATAAAATTAGATTCCAATTATCCACTCCTCTTCGTTAATTGCATACTTTTCGCAAAAACAGTTAATGCTAGACTCAAATTGTTTTCGGGAATTTTACTAATGTTATTAATTTAATTAAATTTTTTTGAGTCAATACTGACTCTAAATAAGGTACTTATAAGGATATTCTATAACATTTGGACATATAAATCATAATATTTATTTCCTTGGAAAATTGGCATATGTTTTGATATTGTTCTAAATGTTTATAAGATAGGTCAAAAAGAAATTACAATTATTTATGGTATTCTATAGTTCTTGATGATTCCTGATGATAAAATTTAGAGACCAAGATCAAACCTAAAGGGTAATTTGTGAAAATGATTTTTTTTCTTTTTTGAGAGAATCTAGAATTATAAATTTTACGAGGATATTTATTTAATTTCTTACTTTTGGTTTAATTAGAGATTTTAAAGGAAGTACTATCGATTCTTTCTAAATTGAGGGAAGATCATTTTATCTCATCAATGATTTTTATCATTTTTTTATTAAACTCAATTGGTATTCAAACAAATTAAGTCATATTTGGCATGCCTTTTTTTTTTTTTGGATTTTAGTGATGTTATTAATCTTATTATTTTAGAGGATCAATACTGACTATGAACGATGTATTGTATTAAAAAAAAATTTACATGACTTTTAATTTATAAATGTAAGCTATATTTCCTAGATAAATCTCGAACATTAATTTGTTTACTTAGAACAAATTGGAATTATTTAATATGAGTTATAGTTTTGAAAGTCATTAATTAATTGGGAGATTATTCTAAAAAATATTTTAATCTGTAGGATTTTCATAAGATACTTATCAATTTGTATAGGTTCTTAATTAATTGAAAATAAGAATTAAAATAATAAAAGAGAAAATTATTAGCTAATTTTAACCATTTTAATATTTGGTAATTGATAAAATTCAGTACATTATCAATTATTTAAGCCATTCATTTCAATTTTGTATATTTGTAAATTAAAGGATATTTATTTCAAGGTATTTAATTGTAGAAAAAAATTATTTAGTGATCACTTTGTAAATTTCGAATTCAATTTAAAAGAGAAATGCCTAATTATCAAGATGGTCCTCAAAGTTTTTATTTCTCAAAAACTAGTCCAGACCAAATGACCAAAATACCCATTTCCAGAACATTCTCTTCTTTACAAGTGGAGGGGCAAAATTGTCTTCTCGTACTTTGACCTAGGTATAAAAGGCCCATTTCCTTCTCTCTCCTCTCTCCTTAACCCTTTCTTCTCCATTTCCTCCTTTCTACCTTCTGTTGCCCTTTATTATAAGTCTGTTTCTTCCCTTTTGCTTTTGCTATCATCCTTTCTTTTACTTTATTTCTTTTTGCTGTTATCTACGATCTTCCATTCCCTCCCCCCTCTCTACTACCGTCTTCTTCAAAGCCATCTTGCTGCTTCTTCTCTCTTTATCATCTTCTTCTTGATTTATTTCAACTTTCGACTCCTATGTTAAGTAGTTTTTTGTTTTTTTTTTGTTTAGTTCTTTTTCTTTCCTTTTTTTTGTTCTAATTATCTTTCCATTTTTTTGTAGGAAAAAATTAGACCTAAACTAGGATTTTGGACTTCTGATGGAGGGTTTTCATCGATTTGCCTTCTTTATTTCAGATTTATAAAAAGGACTTTCTTTTTATTGCATCTATTACTTTCTTAAAAGATGTTTGTTCTTTATTTATTTTCACCTTTTTTAGGTCCCAAAACAATATATCAAAAGAATAAACCTTGTTTCCTAAAAAAATCAAATTTTTTGATTTGAATAGGTTTTCCATTGGTTTTCTCTCTTTATTTTGTTTTTTTTTAAAAAAAGGAAACTCTTAACTTTTAATTTTGTCTATCATTTTTTAGGATCCTTAATGATGGAACTAGTTTAAAGGATCTTCGTTGCAAAAGAGTTTTTTTTTTTCTATTTTTGCATGTATTGATTTGAGCTTTATTTATGTTTTGGCTTTTTTTTTTGATTTGTGTGTTGCTTTCTCTGATATATTTTAGACATAAACACCTCCCCTTTTTATAAAAAATTTAATTAATAGTGACCATTCTGTTAGTGTCTACCTATTTCTCTCCTTATCATGGTTTCAAATATTTTTAGTTTCGCTCATGTTTATTTCACCATCCTTTTCATCATTTATTTTCAAGTTTCCTCCCCTCTTTTTTATGTTAATATGATGGAGAAAAAAATAGTCTTTTTATTATCTAAATTTTTTTGCATGCTCGATTTTGAATATTTGCATTTTGGCAAACTTTTATGTATATCTAACATAAATCTTGATTTTGGGTCATTTGGGAATGTCCATATATGCCTATTTTGACTTTTTATGCCAATTTTTCTTGCCTTTTAATGCATTTATTATTGTTGTATGTGATTTACCAGTCTGATCCCCTTTTTTACATGTATATAAACTCATCAAATATTCGGGTCCGTCCTTTTGTCCTTTCGTTATCACTAAGTTTGGAATTTGAAAGCATAAATGTTCTATTCTTTTTCCTTAAAAAAAGATTTCTGTTAAATGAAAATAAATAAGTAAATTTTGATATTACGTCCAATGAGGAAGTGGGAACCTATGACTTTATAATGTTATATTTCTTCTATTTAATTATTTGCCCTTTAAGAGGCATAACATTAACACGTAGTGTGATTTCTTAGGTCTGAAAGATACTATACTCATAGATACTACTCTAGATCTAAGCTTCCACACAAATGTTTTCATTATTCCTTTTTACAATGTTGGTGGATGTTTGATGGAAGAAATGTAGCAAAATAATTAAATGAATTTCTGAGGGCTTAATAAAAAATGCATAATGATTTTGACATAAAACATTTAGAAAACATAAAGATGAGTAATTAATACTAATGGTCTCTATGTTCATTTAAGTAACATCAATACTGACCTCTTTAAAAGAACACTGAATCATAGATATGTTTTTTGGATAAATTTTGTACCTATTAATAAAGCCTTAAGCTTCTATTTTGTAATTTATTATCCTTAATTGCTCCTTTCTAACTGCTTCTGCCAACCTCTATCTACTTTTTCTTATGTCTTAATGTTTTTGTTGACTTGATTTTTATAGTGGGACAAATCATTGTGCATGCACAGTGCGAAGCATGATGCAAATCCATTTTTTTATTTAAAAATCTTTTCTATTAAAATGGATTTAGATTTTAATGTTGGGTTATTGCATTATCTAAAAAGTGAATGTTTTAATCTCTCAGTAACTAGTCTCTAGTTTCAATTATGTCTTGCAGGAGGCAATTGGCAGCCCAAATAGCAGCCTATTCTAGAAAAAAGTTCAAATTTTAAAATTTTATTTTTTTCATTTTAATTTTATTGATTTTTTGTATCTAGTATTGATTTGTAAATGGAATGAGTTTGGGCCTAAAGCCCAATTGTACTTATATCGCTAGGCTTATTATTTTCAGTTTTGAGCCTCAATTTTTGGCTTGTAATAATGGTTGGATTGGGCCTTTAGTCCTAGCAATACCTATGCAAACTTTCCACCTTTGTATTGAGATTGGGCCTCAGGCCTAACCCATTAGACATATATGTACTCTCAATTTTGTTCTTTTTGATTTTGTTTATGAGTTTAAATTGAGTTAGCTTAATGTAAAAACATTTATTTGAGCCTTGAGCCCAATCCAAAATTCTTTTATTTTTGTATTATTTATGTAGATTAATCTTGGTTTTAAATTTACTCGGCCCAAATGTAATTCTTGGAAACCTATAATATAAAATGAGTTATACCCAGGTCCAATCTAATATTTATTTTTTCTATTTGTAAATCCTTTGAGCTTAATAATTTGAATTAGGCTATGACTTAGTCTAAAAACCAAAATTATAATTAAACACATTATATATTAATATTAACATTTAAATGACATGTTATACTTAAATAATAATAATAATAATAATAATAATAATAATAATAATAATAATAATAATGCAATTATCTCGAAAATCTTATAATGCTGAATATAGAATGACACTAGCATAAAGTTAAATAATAATCATGATGATGTTTATAAAAAGGAACAATGTTAAGAATAACCACCTAAAATAATGTTTCATTATCACTTAGTTTGTATCAAGCAAATTGAATGCACCGAGACAAATTAGGTGTCTATAATTACCCTTCTTTTGCACTTTTCCAATAGAATTAGAAGTGTGCAAAAACAAAAGAATAGGGTTTGACCAAAATTAATCAAGTTCAACCTTTGATCAATATGATTTGAGTTCCTATTCCTAATGGGTTGAACTTCTTAAAATTTTCCCTTATTATAGGCTAGAACATTGTAATTTAAATTCTTCTTATTTAGTAGGTTTGACCAGAATGATTAGCTTTTCAAATAAAAGATCCCTACTTTCTAGTAAGCTTCGGCCAATATAGTCCAAATTCCTATGTCCTAATAGGTTCAGCTAAAATGGTTTGATTTTCGAGACTGTGATTCCCTCTCATTAGGTTCAAAATCCTATCTCCCAATAGGTTTGCACCAAAACGGTTTGATCTTCTGAATAATAATCCCTTCCTATTAGGTTTAGCCAATCAAGTCTAAAATCTTATCTCTTAATAGGTTGGACCTAAATGGTTTGATTTTCATGATAGCAATCCCAACATCTAGTGGGCTCGACCATTATGTTTCAAGCTCTTATCTCCCAAAAGGTTTAGGCAAAAACGGTTTGATCTTTTAGATAGTAACCCTTTTTCATAAGGTTAGACCAACTAAGTCCAAAATCCTATCTCTTAATAAGTTAGACTTGAATGGTTTGATGTTCATGACAATAATCCCACCTCCTAGTGGGCTTGAACATTATGTTTTGAGCCCCTACCTCTCAATAGGTTCAAGCCAAAATGGTTCGATCGTTTGGAAAATAACCCCTTCTTATAGGGTTAGACCAACCGGGTCTAAAATCCTATCTCTTAATATGTTGGACCCGAATGGTTTGATTTTCATGACAACATTCCCACCTCTTAGTGAGCTTGACCGTTATGTTTTGAGCTTCTATCTTCCAATGGGTTTGGACCAAAATGCTTTGATCTTCTAGACAGTAATCCCTTCTCATAGGGTTTGACTAATAAGGTTTGAATCTTATCTTCTAATAGGTGTGATCCAAATGGTTTGATTTTTTTGATAGTAATCGTAGTGGGCTCAACCATTATGCTCTAAGCTCCTATCTCCCAATAGGTTTTGTAACACCTTTGTACCTAATTGGTAGGTGGTTCAAATATAGGATGTCACAT
Source organism: Hura crepitans (assembly GCA_948208565.1). NCBI lineage: Eukaryota > Viridiplantae > Streptophyta > Magnoliopsida > Malpighiales > Euphorbiaceae > Hura > Hura crepitans. The sequence continues at coordinate 9,571 of CANXYI011211400.1, forward strand.
GTTTGGTTTAACCATTATTCCTACTTTACATGTTAGCTTACTCCATTTGCCTAACTCGATATAATCATTTTATCTGATACCTAACATGCATCCATCACATTCAATTATCACATGTAAGAACATAATAAGAGTATTATTAATATCTAATAATTATTTAGCACAATTATTATTTACATGTTTGATATATCAAATAAACAATCTAAAAGCACTAATCATCTACATGTGATACACTAACCACATACATGTATTCCTTAGTATTAATTTCATAAGAATAATACAAGTATACATTTAGCATGCAAGCAGTGCTAGTGATAGGCCCTTCTTACCTGCTTAGTTACCCTATGCACTTTTGTCATTGCTAGACTCAGTCTGCTACCTCGCTCACCTCGTTTGAAACCTATGCATTAATAAAAGCCAATGCATTGAGCAAGTATGCTTAGTGGTGTATTCAATAGCTATGAATTTATCATTATTGCACCCTTCTATTCTTAATTGAGAACTATATTTTCAATTCTTTTGTATATGTTCCATTCACTTATACTTATGTTCATTACTTTGAATTGTGTGTTTATATCAAGGTTATCCCACTATCTTCTCTTAACTGTTTATTGATTTTGTTACTTTCTCAATTCATCATTGTTCTCCATTGATAAACTTTTATGAGTCATTATATTCTAGTCTCAACTTCTTTGACCTTTATTTTATTTCTATTGTCATATTTATATAGAGAATCCCTTTTTATTCCTTAGTAACTCCTGTCTATATCTTAGTTGTGGTATTTTATCTCGTTGACCCTGTACTTGTATACATTTGATCTCGTTATTCTTATACCATCCCTCTTATGTTAATTATTACCTCAACTTGTTTATAGCATGGCATTTAGTTCGTACAATTAAAGTCTACCATTTATCTCACAATTCTTTTATTGGCTTTAGTCGTCTTAATATTATTTCTTTAATTGAATTCTCATTTACCTATTTAGTTAACCTATATTCGAAAGACATTAATCTTGTACTAGATAACGAGATCTATCAGTTATGTAAAGATCCATATTTTTTACCTACATTGCTTCTATACTAGTGTAAGTAAGGGATATGTAGTAGCGCTTTTAGGATTTACACTACTGCTGTACTATCATTAAACAAATGGTTATGCAATGGCCTTATTGGAAACAAGTTATTATGCAGTGGCCCTATTTAACCTGTATTGCAATTGCACCTATGTAGAAAGAAGGAGGATGTGTAGTGGTCTTTTTAGGAATTATATTGTAGTTATACCTACGTAATCATAATACCTTAGTAGCTGCTATAATTTCCTAGTTGACTGGTCAACCTATCCAGTAGGGGTCTAAATAATATGGGCTTTGTTCAACTTATCAAGATTATTAATATCATGTTCATTTATGCCTTTTACATATATGCACATACTAGTTCACTATGTCATTTTTAATCTTAAGTCGTATCCTTAATTTCCAATTTGTACCTTTACTCATTTACCCATTATGTTCAACCCATTTCTTACTTTCTCAGTTTATTCATAGTTGTTCATGCATATACCTTATATGTTTAGTAGTAATGTTGATCGTCTAATTAATATTGCGATATTTACGTACATGTTTCATCACGTCCTTTAGTCATAATGCACAATATATACACATATTTTTGAAATTTGTCTTAATTTCCTTACCCTGTCTTAATTTGAACTTTTATCTAATTCATTGTACTTCTTTTCTTTGATATTTTTATTATTTACCTTGTCCATTTGCATTTACATATATACGTATGCCTCTACACGTTTCCTTCTTTACCATGCAATAAACTTAATTTAATTTGATTTATTAATTAAGGATCTTTATTTACCCATGTATATTTTTATGTTTGTAGTGCTTTTTCTTTAAACAATTATTCCATTTTTATTAATTTCATAACTACTGTCATGTGTCCTTATCATCTTTATTTTATTTCCGTTATGTAGCTTAGTAATTTCCTAAGTGTTTATTGATTTACATTAAGTGCATTTAATTTAAATGAATTAATTACCCTATAATTGTTATATGTATTTATTTACAATACTATTTTAGCACCTAGCTTCTTAATCCATTATTTTACTTCAATTAGATCCATAATTGCTTTTAATTTCTTTGCATATCTCTCATGTACAATTTAGCCTAAATCACCTTCCAACATATATTTTTTCCCAATTTATGTATCTACCTATCTCTAATATTGTTTACAAGGTTACCGAATTCCTTTATTTCATTTATCTAATACTTAAACATAATTTTTCCGTAATTTTGGCCTCACCTAAATCCCTAAGTTAAAATTTCATTTTTGAGAGTTTAAGCCATAAGAATTATACAACATAATCCTAATTTCATCATTGAATTACCAATTTAACAAAATTCTCTATAATATAAAAATTCATAAAATCAACATAATACTACTTTATAATAAATTCAAAACCATTGAATACACATACCTCATGTCTTTAAATCCATCAATCTGCCATTTTCTCTTGCTTAATTCCATATCATCATCATCCGTCTTTCATTTTCATCAACTCCATAAATGAATTTCCTCATGAAAAATCCATTAAAAGTAACATTAATCACATAATTTCATTATATATTTATAAACTATCACCAAATTACCTTAATTAAATCACTTAATCTACTTGGGTTAAGAACCACTTACCACTATAAGAATGACCCTAAACACTTGCCTAATACCTCTTTTCTTCCTCCAATTCCTTACTTCTTCCATGAATTTTGGGTAGCTAATATATTAGGGTGGATGAAATAATCCTTTAATCATAATATTTAGTGGTTATTTGGTGTAATTATGAAAAAAAATGGGGGAAAGAGAACTCATGAGGGAATTTTAGCTAGGAGAGGTTTTTAGGGGATGTTGGCTACAAACTAAATGAATAAAATATTA
>CANXYI011211436.1:0-15509 GCA_948208565.1 Hura crepitans
TACATGGACATGACCTTGGGCACCTAAGGAGCATGGGAAAAATACTAGAATTTGAAAAATCTTACCTAATCAATTTTAAATTACTATTCATTGAGCTAGAAAATTAAGCCAATCTCTTAATTTTTTTTGTCAGTTGAGGTGGAATCGGCATCTAGAGGTTATGAAGGCTTGGACTAGGGGCTTAGATGGAAGAAACAGGGCAAAAATCAAAGCTTGATGGAGTAAAAATGGCTCCTCCCCTTCTCTTCTTTGCGTCAGCAGCAGCAAATGACAAAGGAGGAAGAACTATTCCTCATTTGACCATTTATTGATGCTTTTATACCATATGAATTTTTTTTTCAATTTTTCTTGCCTCATTTCTAACATCTAAGAGACCCATAATAATCCATAATTCCAGCCTTAAAAGCCTTTAAAAATCCATGCAAAAAATGCAAAAAATTGATTAAAAACACAGTTTTTAAGGTTACTTGATTTTAGTAAAAATACTCCCCGATCTCCAAAAATTCCAATTCTAGTGCCAATAGGCTAACTAGAATTTTTGAGTATTAGGTTGTATTGATCCTAAAATTTTTCGAGCAACTTTTTGAATATTTTATGGTTTAACTAAAACTAGGTCACTATTCATGTGACACTGCCGTAAACTTAACTATCATTTTTAACCACTTAAATGACTTCGTTTTGACTTCAAATTTCACCCATAATTATGTTATAATTAATACTTCCATTTTGTAAAATTAGTGCCCCTAGCCTTAAGAAACACTATTCATATCCGAAGAAGTACTATTCATAACACTAGGATTTTTTGGGCGTTACACATAGTAACTAGGGAAGGCAAGAAATTCCTTCTAACTTGAAAACCAATCTATAATATTCAAGGATGAGTGAATGTTTTTTGCCTTGATCTCTTTCAAATAACCTATATGCACATTTAGGGTAAGCAATTTTTTTACAAGCTCTTTTATGTACTATTATGGTAAGAAAAAAAGATCGTATTGCTATCACCTAAATTCAACTATTCTATCCTTGATCTTTGACTCTAATACTATTATTTTTATTTACAAAAGACTCTCCTTTTTAATTAGAAAAAATTTCCTTTACATCTAAAGATTAGGGTTTTATATTTAAACCTTTTATTTTAGATTTTACTTAAGCAATCCATCATTTAATATTAATAAAAGCTAGCTTACCCCATCTCATAAGCACAAATACAATCTAGCCATTACTCATCTACTATTCATTGAAGCAACATCAACTATATTTTTATATTAATCACTAAGCTCCCATCCAGTTTCATATCTAAATAATTTCTTTTCTTGACAAATTTACACATCTAATTACAAGATTTATGGTCAATAACTATGTGACACCACTCACTCGACCCGCTTCCAGAATTCGAATAAGGGATAACACATAATTGATATCAAACTTACTTATATCCTTTATACTTAAAACCTTTTTCCAATTGGATTATCATGAAAACCTTGTAAACATATACTTAACAAAATTCACTGGACATGTTAAACTATTAGGTGTCATTGTGTCATAAATTTGGTAGCATAACTATTGTCTGGTGACATTATCCCAAATAATAACCTATATTGAAAATGACTTCTATAATCTCAAACATCACAAACTCCAAAACACCATATCCTCTATATCTTCTCAACATACATCATCACACAAACTCAAAAATGCATATGGATCAACATCAAGCACAACATATATGTATATGTATACAAGTCATCTTTTTTAAAGTTACAAAACAATATTAGAAACATGTTTAGGCCCACAACCTTTTTTTCATACATATGAGTGCCTATCAAGAACATCAACCTATATATATGTACAACTTATATACCAAAAGAGATATCTTCTTGATTCTTATACTTATGAGGAGATGCTTTAACTCTAATATCCACTCTTTAACCTACGCATCGCAAAACAAACATGATGCGCTAAGCTTCACAATTTAGTGGTGTATTTAATAACATATGACATATACTTTCACATGTAAGATACAATCATAATAGTATTATAAAATTTTATAACATAATGACCTATGAAATAACGTATGCAAGTAACTAAGAGTAACACAAGCAATTTATGACATAATATCACATATATGGCAATCATCATTCTTTCATGATTAATTACCTATTCTTGGTCACTATTAATTAAGTTATTTATTTAGTTTTACCTATAATCAATAGACAAGATCCTAATACTAGATAATAGGAACTCTATGGGCTATAGAGGCCATATAGTAGAGGTATAAAATTAGAGGGCTAGGACCACAAAGCTCATATCGGGAGGTCATAACAAGGATTGAAGACCATAAACTGCGGCTCAAAAGTCGTGAGTAGGTACATAAGTACCCCAATAGTTTCTAATCTCCCTAGTTAACTAATCAACCTATCTAGACTAGGTCATTTACATTCATATAGGCATTACATATTCCTTAATTTGGTTTCACATAATAACATGTATTGTACTTTTAGAGCTTTTAGTCTAAGTCTTATGTTACATATCCTTAAAAATATTATGCCTCTACACATGGATGCCTTAAGCATTATCAAACCACATCTTAGGCCATTTGGAAATACATTATGATAATCACATTCTCAAGATAGCCAATCGACCACATGACACATACATACATACATATAGACCTACATACATATATATATATATGTATATATATATGTGTATATATATATATGTGTATATATATATATGTGTGTGTGTATATATATGTGTGTGTGTATATATATATATATATATATATATATATATACACACATACATACACACACACTTACATTTAACCAAACCACATTCAGACAGAATTTAATTAACCCATTCGACCATAACCAATATAAGCACCTTTTATGTGTTTTATAACATATTACACCAAACACATATTTACTTCCTCACTTCATACCAATATTTGCACAATATAACATGCAACTCATATGGTGCTCAAATATATACATTCCATGCATAAAGATTATGTTCATAATCTAATTATCTCATACATGACTATATTAGGCTTTATTTATCAACTAATCAATCACATATACTAAAATAATTAGAAGTTACCAAATCATGCCCATTTAGGTACATTACATGACACATAACCATTTACATAACCAAATGGCCATTCGGCCATAAGCAATACACACACACTTATGTATATTTGGTGCAACACCATGCTACTCAATTATATCTCATAATTCATAACCTATAATCCATCATTAGATGACATTATGTGGTAAATTACATATTTTATCACATCACACATACATTTCAACTCATAAGGCCATTCGACCATTCATGCACATACACACCGAACACCAATTCTTCTATTATACATTTATATCCTATTCCACCCAATAATCACAATTTACATGTTAATTTTTCATTTATATGACAAATTCCCATTTATACACATATATACATATGTATATACAACATGTATACATTAGGGCATATAATAAATGCACTATTTAGGCCGATTACACATACCTAGCATGCTTAAAACACTCCATGAGTCTTGACTAAACCTTTGTTTTGCCCTTATCATGAATCCTCTCTTATTTGGCAACTGCCTATTATAGATTCAATTTAAAAAAATTAGTCTAAATTCATATGATAACCAAAAATTACAAATGACCACATTTTTTTAACTCTTAGGCACTTACAGATTAAAGGAAAAAATATCGATTTTCATAAATTCTTACCTGAACAAAAAAGTGGCATTATTCACCTAACCCATTTTAGGCAATTTCCTTCAATTTCTTTTGGTATTTTTGCTTAATTATGCATTTAGGGACCGTAGAAATGATGGGTTTTTAGTGGAGTATGGAGAATGGTGGCTTAATAGAGGAGAAATGGCTTAAAAATGGTAGAGATACTCCTTGGGCAGCTAACAACATGGAGGAGAGGAGTGAGGAAGGAGTGCTTTTTTATGGGTTTGACGAAAATTACTTAATTTTGACCATATATATAGTATTTGGAAAAATTACTTTTTAATGCATTACTTAAAATTTTCTCCCCCATTTTGACCCCCTTTACTCTCATTTGGCCATTAAAAATTAAACTAATTATGACCCCACATGCTCTAAAAATTGAAGCTCGAAAAATAAAAGAAATTAAATTAAAATGCCATTTTTATGTGTCCCGATACTCAAATAAAATTCTTCTCAACCTTCAAAAATTTTAATTCTAATGCCATTGGGCTATTTATAATTTTTGAGTATCAGGTCGTATGAGTTTTGGAATTTTATAAGGAACTTTGAAAATATTTTACAGTTCAGCTTTTCCTTGGTTATTATTCATAAGACACTACCGTAAAAACTTTTTTAGCATTTTTAACCAATCAAATGACTTCTAATTGATTTTAAACTTTGCCTTAAATTATTTTATAACTAATACTTTCACCCAGTAACTTTAGTGCATCTCAGGTCTTGAGAATCCTATTCATCCCAGGAAAATACTATTCATAAAAAGTCGAGATTTTTGGGTTGTTACAATCCCATAATGGAAGTTAGAGAAGGTCACCATGGATTATGTGATAGGGTTACCTATGACTAGAAGTAAGTGTGATGTTGTAGGAGTGATTATAGATAGACTAACTAAGATAGCCCAATTCATTCCAGTTAGAATGGAATATTCCCTGGAGAAACTAGCACAATTATACTATAAGAGATTGCAAGACTACATGGGGTGCCACTTGCCATTATATCTGATCAAAGTCCTAGATTCACTTTTAAATTTTGAAGAAAACTATAGGAGACTTTAGGTACCTGCCTCACCTTCAGTACAACCTTTCATCCATAAACATATGGGAGATCTAAGTGGGTCATATAGATATTAGAAGATATGCTATAGAGTTGTGCCATCAAGTTTAAAGGAAGCTGGGATAAGTACTTGCCTTTGGCTAAGTTTGCTTATAATAATAGCCATCAGGCTAGCCTAGGCGTGGCTCCATATGAGGCATTGTATGGTAAAAAAATATAAAACTCCATTTTGTTAGAGTGAGGTAGGTGAGAATAAGCTTATGGGACCTAATTTAATCAAAGATATAGTAGAGAAAGTCAAGCTTATTAGGGAAAGATTAAAAGCTATCATAGATTGATAAAAGTTATATGCTGATCTGAAATGAAAGGACATTGAATATAAAGTTATTGAGAAAGTATCCCTTAAAGTATCGCCATGGAAGTAGATGCTTCAGTTTGGTAAGAAGGGCAAGCTGAGCTTGAGATTTATTGGTCTATACGAGATTACAAAACATGTGGGATTGATAGCTTATCAGTTAGCTTTGCCACCAAAACTGCAATAAATTCATAATGTGTTCTATCTATTGATATTGAGGTGATATTGATCTAACCCTTCTCATGTGATACCCATTGAAGAAATCTAGATACAGCCAAATTTAACTTATGAAGAAAAACTAGTGCAAATGCTAGACAGAGAAGACAAGTAGCTGAGGAATAAGTTTGTACCTCTAGTAAAAGTGTTATGAAGGCACCATAAGATAGAAGAGGCTATCCGAGAGAGTGAAAAGTAGATGAAAGCTCAGTATCCTTACTTATTTTCACCAGATAAATTTTGACTACAAAATTTCTTAAGAGGGGATAGATTGTAATGCCTGAGAATCCCGGTTTCATAAATAGTACTTTTTGAAGCATGAATAGTGTTTTTTGAATATTTGGGATGCAATCAGGTGATTGAGGGAAGTACTAATCATAAAACTTAGATGGGCAAATTAATCATGAAAATGAAATAATTAACACTTTTAGCAGGACTAATAAATTATTTTGCACTAATATCTTATGAATAGAGACCTTAGTTTCCATCATGTTGGGAAATGCCTAGGTTATGCCTGGACTAACCTAAAAATTGCATAACCTGAAGGTTAATTATTCTAAATAGTTCAATAGTGAAGAATTTTTTGAGGTTAATTGATATTTAATTAAAATTTCTTAATTACGTGAGTGAATAGCTAACCTAGTTCCCTTTGTAATTATGACTTGAGATTTTAAGGGCCCCTTAATTGAGACTTTTGGGAATTTTTTGTATCAAAAGGATGAATTTTAGAGGCCTTGAGCATTAAATTTGAATTTTGGAGATTAAAATTTAAATAGGATTAATATGAACCGTCAGATTGACATGTGGTGCGATTCGGGCTGTCCAACCCCAATATAAATATGTGGACATGTATGGGTCTGTGCACATGTGTGAAAGTCTTCTTCCTCCCCACATCCCCACCTTGAGCCAATGCCATCCCTAAAGCTCTATCCCTTTTATTTTTCTTCATTTCACCCCTAATGCAAGCTAACTTCCATTATTTAAACCCCCTATCTTGGCCTCTACAATCTCCTAAACATGAATATACTGATAAGAATCTAAGAAATTGCTTGTTTGGAGAAATTGGGTCACTTGGTAAATACTATACTTTTTGAGTTTAAGTGGTTTTTTCCAAAGTTTGCTATTTTTCTTAAATAGTATTTAAGGCATAGATAATGCATATGCAAATAGATTTTAGTTTGGATGTGTATATATTTTTGTATGATTTTTCTAACCCTATAACCTATTATTTTTGTAGCTAAGAAGAGAGAAATGGTGGAGGGAAGGAAGGACATGGATTGAAAGGTGTATTTTGCATGCATTATGTGTTGTGTGTATGTACAAATTGAGTGTGTATAGAAATGTTAGTTTAGGTAGGTGTGTGTGTTTACTTGGGTGGTGAATGTGTGTATGAAATGAGTATGAAAAACAAACATGGATGTATGAAGAAATGGTGGAAAAATAATGTGTATAATTATGATTGTGAAGTGGCTAAATGGTATGGTTTAGTCTGCTTGGGCATGCATGTGTGATTTATGGCATGTAATGTGACAATGATGCAGTTAACTATTGGCAATTGTGAGTAGTATAACTAATTGGGGTGAATCAACATGTGTCTGTATCTAAACATAAGTGTGATATGATGTACATTAAGGTTAAATGAGGTGTGTTAGCATTTTAAAGTGACACTAAAGTCTAAATGACCCTAATGTGAGTGGTAATAAGAAGAATAAAGAGAAATGGATAACTGGATTATGGTAGCAATGTATGATGAGATAAGGAGCTATTGTCATAGGTACTTGACTTATGTTTGTGAGATTAGGCATGTAATCATGACAAGGTGTGTTTAGCCTATTGGTTGACATAATAAGTAATGCTTAAATGAGTCTTACAATGAGATGATATAATGACAAACAATGTTTTGAACAACTTAAAAGATGCTTAAATGAGGTGTGTGCATATGACTTTATGAATTGCAAAATAAATCCTAAAAAGGATGAAATGGTAAAGACTGGATGATGAATTCAATAGAAGGTTAAGACTGGCCCATATTAGCTAGACCACCTATTAGATAGGTTGATTGATCAACTAGGGAGTTACCAGTTGCTAGTGGCTTTGGTCCATGTGGATCATCACCTAATTTTATGGTATGGTGAGTGCAGCCATCGAGGTTTTAGATGTGAACCCTACACACCCTGGATATTGGGTGATCTCTACTACCTGTATTGCTTTGGATATTGGGTGGTCCATATGGGATGATCCCTGCTATCCATTGATGTTGGCATATTAGGAGGTCCACTAGGGCTGATCCTTGCTATGCCATTATTAGGAGGTCTAATAGGATTGATCCCTACCATTCTGGTATTGGGTGGTTCCTGTGAACTGATCCTTTCTATCGGATAGATATGGGTAGGTGCAGCTATCAAGATCCATAATGTGGGCGACTGCATAGGTTTAGACCCTATTGTCCAGTGTTAAAAGAGTTATCCTTTGAGTATGGCTTATAAGAATAAAATAAATGTAGTACTCTGATATGTAACTATATAACTGTAAATTAGGATAAGTTAAATTAAAACATGAGCAGTTAACTTAATTACAACTTGTAACATGGTAACCTCGATTTAATAAGGTAACAAGGTAGGTAAATACAAAATCGGTGACATAAATTAATGGTAGGATAGTTATATGCACACTACACACTTTCATGATGCATGAGGCATGTGAATTTCATGCAATGCATGTTTTATTAAATTCACTACTAAGTGTATACTCAGCGTATTGATTTCTCAATGTGCAGGTAGTAGATAGTAGACCTATAGCTTATACTTGATGTGCAGTACAGTAGCTAGTCTTCTTTTAGGTATATTTTTGGTTCCTTTTTGCAATTAATATTATGTAGAGGAACTCATGTATATAGTGGGTATGGGTTTAGTTATATGTAATTATCATACAGTGTATTGTAAATATTAAAACAGGTTATACTGTGGACATAATTAGAATGTATAACTTACATGCTACATTCCTAATGCTAAAATATGATGACTAAGTGATGATGATGAATTAATGATGTTAGAAGACTAGAAGGTCTAGGATAATGAGATATGAGTGGGAATGATTATAGAAGTGTTCTTTATAGGTTAAAAATTTTGGTTTTTCACCAGGACAATCATTATTCTATCGAATTTTTTTTTAAAACATGACCTGAAACTGATAGGCTAAAATTGAACCTGTACATATGATGATAAAAATCCATGAAAGTGATTAAGGAGGTGTTTTAAGAAGATATTGAAATGGCATCGTGATATCTCTTATTCAGGTCTGGTGTTGGATCAAGTAAGGGGTGTCATAGTGTATGTATGTTTGTATAAGAGTGTTGGTTTCTTATAAGTGTTCTTCACATATACAAGGCTTGTAAAAATTGTGGAGTTATGTAATTGCATATGGAATTAAATGTGCACTTTGAGTTAAACATGTTGATGTGGCTAAATGATTGAACTTAAATGAATTTAAGTATGTGACTATGAAATAAAAATGTAACACCCCTCCCTCGACCTGATAGGTGAATCTAAATAAGGAATGCCATATTATGACACCTCCTACCTGAATTGTTGCCAATTTAAATAAGAGATGACATGAAAACCAACTTATATTACCTTTACCATTATCTTTTTAAAACCCTCTTATATGAATAACACACATATCATCTTAACTATCTCATTCTAACAAAATTTTAGTAGCATAATGGCTGCATCATAACATATTCCAAAATAAAACCAACATAAATTAGCAGTTCTATAACATCTCAGTCAATAACCAACCACCTAGACACCCTTTTAATCCTTTCCTCAACTTAACATCTCGAGTAAACACATTACATTAGGCTATCTCACCCATACAAATGCATAATATAAGGTCATAACCTGCATAATATGTTTACATCCTATCATACCATATATTAAAACTCTAGTCCTAACATGCTTACATATGAGTGCCAACAACTATTAACAATACATCACAATGCATAGCTAAAAATATGCCCTAATAAAATCTCCTTTGCACTGTATTACTACTGTTGAGGTTGTTTGAGGCTGTCTATCTACTACCTATGCATTGAAAACAAGATGTGCTAAGCATAAAGCTTAGTGATGTATTCAATAAAATATGCTTACACTTGTATGCACACAAATGCATATTAATCAGACATTATCTTGCAGTCATTTCATACCAATTGAACACACATTATAATGTATATTAATTACCTATATATAGTTATCACATTACCTTATTTCTATCATTTTATATGCTCACTCATTTCATGTATATCAAATACTTTATCTTTAAAAGCATATAATTTAATACTTTTAAATAACTATCTGATTTGTCAATGATTATCCAATTAATTAACCTATTGTTTAACATAATAACTAGCCCATATCCAACAGACATGAATCTTAATACTGGACATTAGGATCATGGTGTGTAATGGCCCATATTTTAGACTTGATGACTGTTGCACTAGTATAATGGGATATTACTAATTATGTAGTGATCCTAATGAACCTTCATGGTGGCTGCACCTATTTGAATATATGTTTAGTGGTTCTGATGGACCTTCTTATGGCTACACCCACTAACAACCATAATATGAAAATATATAATAAATTATAACAATGTACAACATTTATATGTGTGGTGGCCCAAATGGACCTGACAACAGCCACACCTACATAAACATGATACCAAATGTCTAGCAAGTGCTAATTCCCTAGTTGATTAGTTAACCTATCCAGTCGGTTGTCTAACATATATGGGATCGACATTTTATGTTCTATAATTTAATGTCACATGTTATTATTACTTATCATGTAATCACATTCATATCTTTCATTACCTCATTGTCACCATTATGTCCATACAAAATTCTCATTTGAGAGTTTATATACCACAATCATAATTGACATTTCATTTATAAGAGCATTGCAACTTATGTCACATTATAACTCGTATGTATGTGTACGCACATTATGCATAACACATATACATACCCATAATGTACCATAATTCCATCATAATACATTCTTAATCATTAAAAACTAATCTAACATGATTATTTATGCAAATGTAGCATATTTACACCCTAATTAAACATAATGTCCAAAATTACAATTTTTCCCTTTTATTCCATATTACACTACCAAGTGCATAACTTAATCATATAATAATTTAATATGCTTTTAACCATTATTATCACTTAATTAACATATTATAAACCCTATAATGCCATCAAACCAAATTTAGAACAACTTAAGTCACTACAACTAACACTTCCATAATAGGTTTCTAACATTAAAATGCAAAAACACAAATTTTGTACACATATTTTACTAAATACACTAATGGAATAGTTTTTTTGGTGTCTTGAATACAACTTTATTGCTTCTCTTTTTGCTTGTAAAGTCTCTCTACTTCTTTCTCTAATTTCTATAATAGGTATATAATTAGAAAAATTCAAAGAAAATTATCCATGAATCAAAAACCAAAATAACACCTGTACCATGTTTTCGGGCACCCTTAATATCATAGAAAAATAATAAAACCCCAAAAATATGCTTACGTTAACTTGTGAACATACAAAACCATAATCTAATTTCTTCTCCTTTCCCTCAAAATATAGCTTTTCTCAAGAAATAATAAGGAGAATAGAAAACTAGACGTGATAAAGAGCATTTTGAGTATAATATTTAAGGGTTTTGAATGGAAATTTGGTGTGTTTGAAGCAAAAATGGGGGAGGAGCTTTAATGGTGCAATGTCATCAGCTATAAGGTATAAGGAGGTTAAAGATGAGTGATCTTATGTGAGCTTACCCTTTTTATATTAAATGCACGAACAGTCACGATTTAATTAAATTCGATCTAATGGTTCACATTTTTCTTTATTTTTCTTTTAATCTTTCAAAATTTATTCTTAATGTTTTTGTTATTCAAAAATACTTCTTAAGACACTAAAAATTAGATAATTTCACAATTAAGGGCCTCCTTAAAGTTTGTGCCAAAAAGACAAAGGAAACATGCTTAATTTTTCAATCACGTAAATAAGAAATTTAGTAAAAATACTTATCGATGTCAGAAAATTATAATTCCTTCACTATTGGACTAGTTAGAATTTTTGACCTTTAAGGTATGATATTCTTAGGTTAGTCTAAGCACATCTCGACATTTTTATATCACAGCTCAAACTAAGGCCATATTCCACTAGATCTCAGTGTAAAATAATTTTTTTGGTTTAGTCAAAATTTTTTATTTCTTTTGTTTTAGGCCTCATTTTGTCTTTTAAAGTTTCATGTCTAGTACAACCCTTTCTAGATCAACTCAGCAAGGCCCACTATCTTAAAATCCAATTTATAATCGAAGAAATACTATTTATGAAGCCAGGTTTATGGGAGTTACAAATCTTTGCCTCTTAAGAAATTTTATCTGCAAAATTTACTTTGTTCAAAGAGATATGGATATTGCTCTTTCATCTACTTCTCACTTTCCTAGGTTGCTTCTTATATGTTATGATGTCTCCATAGCACCTTCACTATTTACACTATTTTATTATGTAACTCCACTTCACGAGCCAAAATCTGCTTTGGCTCTTCTTCGTATGAAAGATCTGGCTATACTTTCACTTTTTCTGCTGCTATCATATAGAAGGATATGATCCATATCACCTTAACATAGGAACATGAAAAATATCATGAATATAATGTAACTCTAGTGGCAATGCTAATTGATATCCCACTAGTTCCACACATTCTATTATCTCGTATGGACTAATGAATCTTGGACTCAGCTTGCCCTTCTTACCAAATCTAAGTACCTTCTTTTAAAGAGACACTTTAAGAAAAACCTTATCTCTCACTTCATAACCAATCGGTCTTTTTTCAAATCTGCTTATGATTTATGACTATCTGATGCTGCTTTTAATTGATCTCTAATAATCTGAACCTTTTCTTTTGCATCTCTTATCAAATTTGGTCCTATTAGTTTATTTTCACTCACTCTACTCTAACACAATAGAGTTCTACATTTTCTTCCATATAAAGCTTTATACGGTGCCATTCCTAAACTTGATTGATGACTATTATTGCATACAAATTATGCTAATGATAAATACTGGTCCTAATTACCTTTAAAATCAATGGCATAACTCCTTAGTATATCTTTAAGCACTTGATAATCCTCTCCAATTAACTATCAATTTGTGGATGAAAGGTAGTGCCAAATGTAAGTCATGTACCTAAAGCATTATGTAGCTTCATCAAAAATCTTAATGTAAGCTTTGGGTCTCTATCTGATATGATAGATGTTGGAACTCCATATAGCCTCATAATCTCATCTATATATAGCTGAGCAAGTTTCTCCAGTGAATAGTCTATCCTGACCAGAATAAAATGTGCTACCTTTATCAATCTATCCATAATTACCCGTACTGTATCACATTTTCTCCTTTTCATAGGTAATCCAACCATAAAATCGATGGTTACTCTCTCTTATTTCCACTTTGATATTGCCATAGGTTGAAGCAATCTAGAAAAAACTTAATGCTTTGCTTTTACCTATTGACAATTAAGGCATCTGGATATGTACTCATCTATATATTTCTTCATTCTTGGCCATCAATAATATGGCTTCAAATTAAGATACATTTTTATGCTCCTGGGATACATAGCATAAGTTGAACTATGAGCTTCCTATAATATCTATTGCTTAATGTCCTCTATATTAGGTACACATAGCCTATCATGGTAATACAAATAGCCATTTGCTTTAATTTCATACTTAGTAGGCTTTCCTTCTTTGATCAAACATATTACATGCATGAGTTAATTATTATCCTTTTGAGCCTCTTTCACCTGTTAAGCTAAGCTGGGTTTAACCTGCAATTCTGATAGCAAAGCTACATCTTCTTAACTTTGCAATCGAATACTTATTGCTTTTAAGGCACATAAAAATCTTCGACTTAATGCATTTGTTACTACATTTACCTTTCCTGGATGGTAATAAATTATACAGTCATAGTCTTTAATCAATTCCAACAACCTCTGCTGTCTCAAGTTTAATTCCTTCTACATGGGAAGGTATTTGAAACTCTTATGATTTGTGTATATGTAACACTTCTCACCATAAAGATAATGTCTCTATATCTACAAAGCAAAAACAATGGTAGCTAACTTTAGATCATAAGTTGGATAATTCTTTTCATGAGGCTTTAACTACCTAAATGAATAAGCCATAACTTTGCCATCCTTTATTAACACATAATCTAGTCTATTATGAGAAGCATCACTATAAACAACAAAGTCCTTCCCTAGCTCAGGTAGTGTAAAAATAGGGGCTTCTGCTAACATGGCCTTTAATTTGTTAAAGCTCTCTTAACATTTGTCATTCCACTTAAATTTAAAATCTTTCCTCTTTAATAGAGTCACTGGAGATGTAATCAATGAAAGTCCTTTCACAAATCTCCTATAGTATCTAGCTAATCCTAAAAAACTCTTGATCTCTATCAAATTTCTTGGAGGTTTCCATTCTAGCATAGCTTTGATCTTGCTTGGATCTACCCTAATTCCTTTAACTGAGGTAATGTGTCTTAAGAATGCAACTTCATCCAACTAAAACTTGCATTTACTCAATTTAGCATAAAACTACTTCTCTTTCAAAGTCTATAATACTAGCCTGAGATGCTGATCATAATCATTTATAATCTTAAAGTACACCAATATCATCAATGAACACAACAACAAATTGGTCCAAATATGGTCTGAATATCCTGTTCATCAAATCCATGAATGCTGTTGGGGCATTAATCAACCCAAAAGGCATCACTAAAAATTCATAATGCCTATATCTGATGTCAAAAATAGTTTTAAGCACATTAGATTCCTTTATCCGGAGTTGATAGTACCCAAATCTTAAGTTAATTTTTGAAAATACACTTAATCCTCTAAGCTGATCAAACAAATCATCGATCTTGGGTAGTGGGTATTTATTCTTAATTGTAACTTTATTCAATTACCTATAGTTAACACAAAGTCTTAGGGTCCCATCTTTCTTTTTCACAAAAAGCACTAGTTCACCTTATGGTGAAACACTTGGTCTAATGAACCCTTTATCTAATAGCTCCTATAATTGCACTTTTAATTCTTTTAGTTCAGTAGGATCCATTTTATAAGGGGTTATTGATACAAGGGTAGTGCCTGGATATACTTTAATAGCAAATTCAAACTCTCGCTTAGGTGGTAATCCTGGAAACTCACCTGGAAAAGCATAAGAGAACTTTGAGACTACTGGTATTTGATTAATGTTAGGTTCTGCCTTTTCTACATCAATCATATGTGCTAAGTATGCTTGACATCATTTTTAAATCATGCGTCTTGCTGTCACTGTATAAATAACATTAGACAAAAAGTCTTTTCTTTCACTTACAAGTATGATTTCATCACCATCTGCTGTTTAAAGATTAAGCCTCTTATGTTTATAATCTACCGTAGCATGATGTTTAGACAACTAGTCCATTCTCAAGATAACATCAAAATCATTAAAAGGTAATTCAATAAGATTCATAGGAAAGATCTGTGTTTGGACAATCAATGGACAATCTTTGTATATTCAATAATGACATGTTGTCCTATCAAGGTACTGACCATGATTTCTATGTCTAGAGGTTCTGATTGTAACTCTCTCTTTTGTGCTAATGTAGTACATACATATGAATGCATGGAACCCAGATCACTTAATGCCAATATAGGTAAATCAAAAAAATAAAATATATCGGTAATGACATTTAGAGAGTCTATATCCTCATGAGCTCTGATTGTATATATTGTCTTGCTGGAGCTTGAGCCACTATCCTCATACTGGACTCTTGTCTAGGCCTTTGATTGCCACTAAGTTTATCCCCTTTGTTGTCCTTCTGACTTTTGGTTGGGGCTGGTGATGATGCTTGATGCTATGTGGACTTATCTATCCTCTTCGAGCAATCCCTTCTAAAATGCCATGTTGCTCCACATTTGTAACATGCCTTGGGGATAGTCCTCCAACATACTCCACCATGTTTACTGCTACATGTTTGACAAGTAGGATATGTACTCCTAGCTGTTAAAACTGGGGCACTAACA
>CANXYI011211953.1:0-15734 GCA_948208565.1 Hura crepitans
AGAATTGAGGCACATGGTATGTGCAATGAGATTTAGAAAATGTGACTAATGATGATCATGAAATAGATGAGGAAATATGATGAAAACTTAGCAAGAAGCCAAGGGAAATTGACATGACCAATGATTTCATAAATCACTTAGAAAGAAGAACGATGAAAAGAATAATGAAAAATGAATTTGAATAATAGAAAATGACCTAAACCTAAATGAAAAATAAAAATAGATAGAAGGCCTATATAGTTAGACACCCATTGGATAGGTTGACCTGTTAACTAGCAATATAGCATTTGTTAGGTTTGATCATTTAGATCAATACCAATTTTATCATGACTATAGGTAGATGCAGTCGTTATGGTTTATTTGGAGCCACTGCACAATATTTTTATGGGCTGGTGTAGCAACATTTTAGTTTTTAGAGCCACTGCATAAATATCATGGGTGGATGCAGCCACATTTTGGTTCACAAAACCACTGCACATCATGATATAGGTGTAGCTATAGTAAAGATCCAAATGTGGAAACTACATAACTAGGATTTTGATATCCAGTAAACTTAGGTGTTGTTTATAGGTATGGGCCTATTAATTAAAAACAAATGGGATGTTGTAAATACTAAAATTGAATGAAAATAAAGCATAATAATAATGAATATGTATAAAGTAACCATAAATGATTTGTGAGAATGCAATTTATGATGTAATGCCTGATATTACTGTAATTGCCTTTTAAATAATATTGAATTGTTAAAATTATCTAATGAATGGTAATGAATTGCTATGAATGACTGAAATTGCATTAAAGTATGTGTGAGTGTGAAGCATGCATATGTTTTATTCAAAATTCACCATTGAGTTTTACTCAGCGTATCAGTATTTTGATATACAAGTTAGAGATAGGAAAATTATATGAGAAGTTAAAGCCTTATTTGCTACAATATAAGTCCCAGGGGTACAAAACTCTATCTTTTGTCTATAAATTTAGAATGTGTACTCATGTGAATAACAATAATGGGGTTTTGGGGATATGCAAAGAATTGTAAATAAGTAATTAAGTATAAATGAAATATGATAAAATGAAATCAAAATGTATGTATGTAAGTGAAATAACTGTTGTTATATTCTTTGTATTTCTTTGATAATGATCGGTATGAGACCTTGTGATTGAGTTCTGACTTTATATATCATAATTGTGCATGTGTTTTTGGTGAATGATGAGGATGAAGGACCAGAAAGGTCCAAGAGTAGAGTTTTAATGACTGAATATATTGAAGAGCATTTTTATGATAGAAATTTTTCTTGTTTTTATTATGTTGTCCAATTTTTTTGTAAAAACATTTTCTGACAAAATAAATGGTTTTTACAGTGTAATATGATTGCTATGAAATTAAAATAAAGAAACAATAGAATAATTTTAGATGTAAATATGAAAATAGAATAAATTAGTAAAACATAAATGGATGACCTTTAAGGAAATCTAAGGATGGGTGACCTTAGGGGAAGTTCACTCTCCTATCGAGTTTCTTCATTTTGACTCAAAATTTTATAAGTCCCTTAATGGGAGTAAATGACAAATTTTGACACCAAGAACATTATTTTTAGAGGCCTAGAGAAACAACAATGAAATTTTAAACTTTGATGCAAAATTAAAAAGAAATAGGGCACGTAAATTGAGAATAAATGAAATAGGGCCCAATGACCACTTACATAAAGCCTAAATCTAGTGCACCCAAGCCTATAAAAGCACCAAATGAGCTCATCTTCCTTTTTTTCTTCTAATTTTCCTGATGCCATTCCCATTTTAAGGTCCCTCACATTTTTCTTTTTTCCTCTCACTTAAATCCACCATTTCTCCACCAAAATAAGCAATTAACCCCTCTAAAATTCTCTCCATGACCCAAATAATTCCATAAAAGTGGAATTTCATCAAAATGAGGCTTTGAAAGGGATAATTTCTCATTTGAAGATTAGTGACACTTTTCAAGTGTAAGTTGAGAAATCTCATTTTTTTTATTTTAGTTATGTAAATTAGAGGTTATTCTAAGACTCTAGGTGAAATTAGAATGAAGTTTAAAGTTAAAATAGGTTTTTGAGAATTTTTCTAAATTTTAGTAATGTGTATGTAGGAAAAAAGAGAGAGAAAGAGAAACAAGGCTAGCAAAAGCCTTAAAAATTGGTGAATTGTCTTCATAGAGGTATGTGAATTCAAATTAAAAACATTTGCATGAGCATTATATGAATTTTTGTATGTAAACTTGTATGGAATTATAAGAATGATATGAAAATGTATGTATTTGTATGATGTAATTGATGCATTTGGTGTAAAAATGTGTAGGAATGATAGAAATGTGAATAAATGATGAGAATGGAATACGTATAATAATGGTCAAGGAATGGCTGAATGATGTATGTATATCATAGGTGAGAATGGTGTATGTTTATGTAAGTAAATAAATGATATAATGATCAATATAATGTATATGTTTGAATAATAAAGGAAATGGTAGAAAAAGGCTTGAAATGAATATGGTTAATGTATGTTCTGGAGTGGTTGAAATATGTATTATAAATGTGTGTCTGTGAAATGGCTATTAATGTGTATGAGATTAAGATATGCTAATATGTATTATGTGTAAGTGTATATGAAGCATAAATTTTTGATAAATTGATTGAAAATAAATATAAAGAGTCTGGAGCATGAAGTGGCCAAAAAGTGTGCATTAAGTGTGTGTATGTGTATTGATCATGCATGTATGAAATGGTAGCCAAAATAGCATGACATGAATATGTAGGTTATAAAACCTAATATGGCCAAGACATGTGATGTGTGTGCATAAATGTAAAATGGCCATTTAGATACATAAGTGGCATAATACTACAAAGAAAATGAGAACTAAGAAGGCACATAAAGAATGTGAATGAAAACAAATGAAAATGACTATTTGACATAAAAAAAAAAGTATCATGAGAATTAAGGCACATGGTATGTGCAATGAGATTTAAAAAATGTGACTAATGCTAATCATGAAATAGATGAGGAAATATAATGAAAACTTGGCAAGAAACCAAGGGAAATTAACATGACCAGTGATTTCATAAATCACTTGGAAAGAAGAATTATGAAAAGAATAATGGAAAATAAGTTTGAATAATGGAAAATAACCTAAACCTAAATGAAAAATAAAAATAGACAGAAGACCCGTATAGTTAGACACCCACTGGATGGGTTGATCGGTCAACTAGGAATAAAGCAGCTATTAGGTTTGATCATTTAGATCAATACCAATTTTATCATGACTATAGGTGGATGCAGCCATTATAATTTATTTGGAGCCATTGCACAATATTTTTATAGGCTAGTGTAGTAGCGTTTTGGTTTCTAGAGCCACTACACAAATATCATGGGCTAATGTAGCTGCATTTTGGTTCACAGAGCCATTATACATCATAATGTAAGTACAACTATAGTAAAGGTCCAAATATGGACACTGCATAACCAAAATTTTGCTATCCAATGTACTTAGATATGGTTTATCGGTATGGTCCTATTAATTAAAAATAAATGGGATGTTTTAAATACTAAAATTGAATGAAAATAAAGCATTAAAATAATGAATTTGTATGAATTGACCATAAATGATTTGTGAGAATGCAATTTATGATGTAATGCATGATATTACTATAATTACCCTTTAAATATTATTGAGTTGTTAAAATTGTATGATTAATGGTAATGAATTACTGTGAATGACTAAATTTGCATGAAAGTATGTGTGAGTGTGAAGCATGCATATGTTTTATTCAAAATTCACCACTAAGTTTTACTCAACATATCGGTGTTCCAATGTGTAGGTTAGAGATAGGAAAAATATATGAGAAGTTAAAGCCTCAGTAGCTACAGTACAAGTCTCAAGGGTACAAAACTCTATCTTTTGTCTATAAATTTAGAATGTGTACTCATGTGAATAACAATAGTGGGGATATTCAGAGAATTGTAAATAAGTAATGAAGTATAAATGAAATATGATGAAATGAAATCAAAATGTATGTATGTAAGTGAAATAACTACTATTATATTCTTTGTATTTCTTTAATAATGATAGGTCTAAGACCTTATGATTGAGTGCTAACTTTATATATTATGATTGTGATTATGATGAATGATGATGATGGAGGACCAGAGGGGTCCAAGAGTAGAGTTTTAATGACTGAGTATATTGAAGTGCATTTTTATGGTAGGAAAATTTTTTGTTTTTATTATGCTATCCGAATTTCTGTAAAAACACTTTCTGAAAAAATAAATGGTTTTTGCAATGTAATATGATTGTTATGAAATTAAAATAAGGAAACAACGGAATAATTTCTAATGTAAATATGAAAATAGAATAAATTAGTAGAAAATAAATGAATAACCCTTAAGGAAATCTAAGGATGGGTGACCTTAGGGGAAGTTCACTTTCTTATCTGGTTTCTTCAAAAATCAAGTAAAGGTATGACATACACACTCATATTTCATCAATTTATCTCATGTACACATTCACCATTATAACACTTATGAGTCAAAGCTTTGTGAACTGTACCTCCAAGGCTCAAAAAGTGTCCTCAGAGTGTTAGGCCACCTTCATGAGGCTCAAGGAAAGGTGTACTAGTTATGAAACTTTAAGGGGCTTGAAAATGATGAAAATGGCCTAATTTAAGAATTTAACAAAACCAGTAAATTATTTTAGGTAGTAATCCAATGGGTCATAGTCTCAGATGGATTTAGGTTGGGAATGACCCAGGATGTGCCAGGATAGACTTAAAAATACCATACCCTAAAGGTTAAAAATTCCCCCTGAGACTATTGGTGAAGGAATTTTTAAATTCTGAGGTCATTTGCAACTTTTTCTTAATTTTAGGTTCTACATGTAAATCGAGGTAGCTAGTTAACTATCCTATTAAGGGAATTTGGCCATGAAATTTTACGAGCCTTTAAATAGGACTAATCAAGGATTTTTAAAACAAAATGATGATTTTTGTATATATGAGTGCATTTTTAAAATTCGCCAAAGTTTCTGTCAAAATCAAGCAATTTTAGGGCATTCGGGTGACTCATGTCACTACTCGGGCCACTTTAGCCACTATAAAAGCTCCCTTGTGACACCTAGCTACCTATTGGGCATGACAACCCAAGCCATCTCCACTTTCTCCCTTTTTTCTTTCTCCTATTCTTAATGCCATCTCCTCCTTTAATCCTCTATTTTCATGGCTTCTCAAGCCTAGACTAGCCACTAATTCTCACTAAAAATCCCATTAATAAGTTGCAAATTGATCTTTGAAGGGTTTGAAAGCCATAAATGTCCATAGAATTCAATAAAGTTCAAAAAGTCCTCAAGTGTACATAAAGGGTGCTTGGAAACCAACTGTGTGTGTGTAAGTGTTTCCTCCATTTTTATTTTATTTCCTAAAGGCTTTTTCCATTATAAGAGTGCTTATGTTTATGTATTTTCATTTAGGGACTTATATAATTTTCTATGGATTTTTTAAGGAGAGGAGGCATGTATTAGGGAATGAGGAAAAGTGAGGTGCAACAAGGTAATTCAAAAGCTTAAAGTGTAGAAAAAGGCCTTGCTTGTTAGAAAGGTATGTGAATTTAATGTATTGGAAGCATGCCATTTAGAATTAATGAGCAATTAGTGTAGAAAACTTGTATGGAAATTATGGTTTTAGGGGTTAATGAGTATGTAATAGTGTGTTATGCTTACATTGAGGTTTATACTATGTTAAATGAATGATACGTATGCTGAATTAGTGGAAAGATTGAAGAAATGGTTAAGGCCTCACTTTGGCTAAGAGGTTAGTGTGTGCTTGTGTTAAGTGTATAGCATGAATTAGTTGGAAAGGTGATAGTTTCTAGTGTGTTTGATTTAGAAATGTATAAATTGTGCTTATGTATGGTGAAAAATAAAAGTGTTAGCATTATGCTTTAGTTGGCCAAAAGGTTTCTTTGTGATGTAAGTTAGGTGTATGGCAAGTTAACAAGACACATTGAGTGGGAATTAACATGTTAGGGATGACATTATAGGTATATATGGTGATTTTGGTGAAACAAAGCTTGTGTGTGTGTGCTTGGTATGGCTGAGGCATGTATAAGGCATGCCATGGTTTAATTTGCATGATATATGCATAGTGTGTGTATATACATGCTTAAATGATGCCATTGTATGTGTATGTGTGATTGAATGTGAAGAAAAGTATGTATATGGCCATTGGCAAGCATTGGCCAAGAGGTGTGTAAGGTAAATTTTGTATGGTAAGTATAATATGGCATGGTATGTGTGTGCAAGAAAGGCATGGCCTAATTGGCATGTGTTGCATAATATGCATTTGGCATGAGATAGGTGAACATTTATGAGTAATAAGACTTGAAAATGTATAAATGTTGGTAAGGCATTTAAGGTTGGAAAGTAGTTAAAAAGAGACTTGAAAATGGCATAGTGAAATTAACCTCAAAATGGAAATAAATTGGTATGTAATTGGAATCTTAAGTTTGGACATGTTGTAAAGATTATATGAAATGAATTTGTAGCCTCTTTTAAAATCACTGGGTGTATATAATTTGAGGTGGCTTTATGCCTATGATCATGAATCAAAATGGGTGTAATTGGCATAGGAAAAATGACATGAAAAATACCTATTTTGGACCTATAATTATGTATGCAAAACATAAAAAAGACCTATAACTTTCTAGGAAAAATGACCAGAAAACTTATACATTGTAAATGGCTATAAACAAGGACATAAATGGAATTAAAATAATGACTTAGAATGGACTTGATTATGCCTAAAAAAGTGACCTAAAATGACTTAGAAAAATTGACCCGTAATCATCCGATAGGACTAAAAATAACCTGTAACCATCCAGGTCAAATATTGACTATCAAAATAAATTCATAAATATTTTTTTCCACTTCTAAATATTATAATATGATGATCAATAAATAAGTAGACATAAAATAAGATCAGATGGCCTATTAGTTAGACACTCACTAGATGGGTTAACTGATCAACTTAGGGATTAATAGTTGTTAGGTAATTACTGTGATTTTTTGGATGTTGGGAGGTCTACAAACTAATCCCTGCTATCCTTTGGAAGTGTTTGATGTTGATGATTATCTAGATATTGGGAGGTCTATGAACTGATCCCTGCTATCCACTGTAGTTTCTTGCTGTGATTTTTGGATATTGAGAGGTCTATGTATTGATCCTTGCTATCAATAATATGATTAGTGGTTAATTTATTTGAGAAATTAGGAGATCTATAGACTAATCCTTGCTATCTCTTGTTTTGTATTGCGAGGTTCAAGTGACTCGATCCCTGTTATCAAACTAGGCTGGTGCAACGGTTGGGGTCTAGAATGTGGGATACTGCATAGCTTTTTAGTTCCCTCTTGGTCCAGCGTCTTAAGTGTAATCTACCTAGTCGAGCCTATTAAATTTAAGTTGAATTAATACATAGACTTGATTGATGACAATTCACTAAATAATTAATTTAATTGGAATTATCACAGTGGCATTATGGTAATTATTGGGAAAATGTGGCAAATCACCTAAGTTGCATAAGTTAACTGATATAGCATCCACCCACTGCATATTCATTGTCATATTGTTATTCCATGTGAACCATTGCATATAACATGTTTTAAATACCTTAAATTCGCCACTGAGTTTTATACTCAGCGTACTAATGTTTTGGTACGTAGGTTGCAAAGAGAAGTAGTCTAGCCTTAGAGATCATGCAATTTAGTAGCACTGACTTTGAAGGGTACATAGAGTCTTTTTCCTTTGTTTTGTTAAGTTAGCACTAATGTAAACACTGTAGGGTATGGGTTTGGCATGGTTAGAGGTTGCTTATGTCTATATATAAAAAGGATAGGTGTGATATATATAAACAGGTGGTTCATCTGAATGGCTTACTTTTATGATTTTTGATAACTGTGGACTTAAGGCCCTGTGTGATTGTGATGTGTTATTGATGTGTGATGATATTGACTTAGGGACCAGAAGGGTCCAGAAGGAGGTAGAATGACATTACTATTGATAGAAGTGCTTTTATAGGTGAAAAAAATTTTTGGCATATCACTCGGGTAGCCGTTGTGCTGCCCAATTTTCTGTAACACGTAGAATGTCTATAAAATGGGTTTTTTAGGTCTGTCATACCACAATATAAAAATGTTTAAGTGTTAGACTGATAACCAAAGCAATATTTGATAAAGCTTTAAAGTAGCTTATAAAAGTTAAGGAGTGCACACTTAGAGCATTTATAGGATGGGTAACCTAGTAGGAAGTGCATCACCTATCAGATTCCTTAGGTAGTTTGGTAGGGGGTGTCACAACCATGTATAATTACATATATACATACATATTTCACCTATTCCATACACATGCACACACACACATATTAATTCTATGAATGAGCAATATACAACACATCTTTCATTAAACTCACTCACAATGGGCTCCAAACCACTCCAAATTCACCACTCAAGCCTTGTCTTTCCCTTTCTCAAACAAATCCGTATCTTTTTCTACAAACATATTAGAATTTCACCTTAGAAAAATCATAATAAATTCTAAAAATATCCAAATTGAAATCTAAGCACATATCCATCATTTACACCTCAAATACTACCTTGGAGAAATGTGAAACCTTAAAAAGAAATGCATATGCATAAACTTGTCACTATTCACCAAGGATGAAAATATCTCAAATTAAGCAATCCCTTGCATTTTTCTCAATAGGATAGTGTTCAGGAGACTATAGAGGCAAAATTAGAGGGATCAATTAGTAGAAAATGCTTTGTTTTAGGGTTTAAATGAAGAAAAAAATAAAGGGGGAGAGGAGAGAGGTGGCATAGGCCACTTGAAAAATGGGAGGAGGAAGATGATTTGGCACATTTGTGACACTCCCCCTTTTATATTAAGTACATAGATGGCCCTAACTGTGCCACATGGCAATTCGATGGCCCATATTAATCTAATTTATGTTTCTAACACCAAAAATGTAATTTTTTTTATATTCAAGGCCTCCAAAATTACTTATTTCCATGGCAAAAGTTACAAAAATTCTCAATTCAGGGACCTCTAAGATCTTGGATGCAAAAGCCAAAGGAAACCTGATTAATTATTCACTCACATTTTCATGAAATTCAAATAAAATACTGATTGAAGTCCAAAAATTCTAATTTCAACACCATTAAACTATTTGAAATTTTTTACCTCTAGGTCATGCCATTTTAGGTCAATCCAGGCACATCCGAATCATTTTCCAACTCAATACAACTCAAGTCACTATATAGTGGTTAGTGCCAATAACTTCAATTTCTTTATTATATTGCCCATCACAATTCTATGACTAGTAGTCCTCCTCCATGACCCCAATAAAACCCGGTCACTCAAAAAATACTATTCATTGCTCGAGAAACATTATTCATGAACCAAGGCTTTCGAGCATTTCATATACGCTTCTTTTTAGCCATCAGTTTAACATTTCAAAACATTCTCATTCAATACCTCATTTGGCCATCCCTATTCATAACGATTATCATTCATTTACAACATATTAGTAGTTCCTACATGTTTATACATTACTAAATCAAGTGCACATAACATTATTCCCGTAACTCACCACCCAGCAATTTCACCTTCTTACACATAAACTCCATTTATTACCAATTCTTTAACTCTATTGCATTTCTCTATTTATTATCAATTCTTTAACTTAATTACATTTTCCATATACATTTAAGGTCATTAATGCATTAACCTTTTTTCATCTCATTTACCCATACATGCAACCCTAATGTATACCATTTGCCATGATAATAAAACACACATATGCCATATTGATCATTAATTTCTTGTTCTAATTATGCTTATAACCTAATAATAAGCTCATTTACACATCATTTACTTTTAACCTCTCATGTACACACTCACACACCACCACTACACCATACGACCTCTTCCATCACACATGCAGACATATCATTTTTCATTCTTTTCTCTATTTATACATGTTCATATTCATTTAGCTACCTCATCTATACAAGCACTATACATAATTACACATATACATACACATTCCACCTATTCCTTGCACATGTACTTTCATTATGCAAATAAATAAAATGCAACACATCATTCATTAAATTAACTTATAAACACTCCTAAAGCATGCTAAGGACACAACTTAAGCCTTTTTCTTACCTTCCTCCACTAATTCCTTCTTTTTTCCTACAAGTATGATATGTTTTCACATTAGAAAATTATTAATAAATTCTACAATTATCTAAAATTAAATCTAGGCATATATTCATCACCTAGGCATAAAATACTACCTTAGAAAAATATGAAACCATAAAAATAAATGCTTAGACTAAAATTTGTCACTATTCATTAAGTATGGAAATCTTTAAAACTAAGCCATTTGATGCCTTTTTTATCATTAGAATAATGATTAGGAGATGATGAAGGTAAATTTAGGAGGTTTAATTTGTAAATAATTACTTTTTTAGGGTATGGAAGAAGAAAAAAAGAAAAGGGAAAGGGAGGGATATAGCATCAGCCTAAGGGGAGAAATGGGGGAGGAGATAGCTCTTAATCATATGTGACACATTCACACACATCCACCTTTTATATTAATAGCATAAATGGCCATGATCACACTACATGGCTATCTGATGACATTGATTAATCCTATTTATTTTTTAAGCTCCAAAAATATGATTTTAATGTTTGAAGCCTCCAAAAAATACTTCTTTCAATGCCAAAAATTAGAAAAAATTTTAATTTAAGGACCCTTATAATCTTGGGTCCAAAAACCAATGGGAACTCAATTAATTAATTAATTACATTTTTTAAAAAATAAATATAAAATAGCGATTGATGTAAAAAAAAATTCTAATTTTAACACCATTGGACTATTTAGAATTTTTATCTTCAGGTCATGCCATTTTCGAGTCAGTCCGAGCACATCTCGATCATTTTACAACTCGATGTAAACTTAGGTCACTATTCCTTAGATATTTGTAACATCCCCCTACTCAATTCCTAGTAGAACCCGATAAAGGCTGCTACTTCCAAAAGGCCACCCATCCTAATGCTATCCCACCTATCACTCATTTAACACCTATGGACCTAACTGCTTAATTTAGGCTTTATGGTTATTCAACTGTCATTATCTTATATTACCTTCATTTTGCCTATAATTAACTGATATGACCATTATATGTGACAATAATCCAATTCATAGAAATTTTTGCAGCATAACGGTTGCTCAGGTGGAAAACCAAAATTTTAATTATCCTTAAAAGCACTTCTATACCCACCATCCATACATCATCCACATTTTGGACCCATCTAGTCCTTTAATTAACATCTATGTTAGATAGTCAGACACCACATAGGGTCTCAAACACACATCATTTAGAAGCACACAGTCACACACATAAATATACTGACTCAATTTGTATTTATAGTTTAGTAAATATAGACCATATTGTATCAAAATACATAACTAAACATATTAGTGTCCTAGGCCCAAATCCCTATATACATGAGTTCCCTACCTTTATATGTATAGAAAGATACAAAAACATATACCCTTAAACTATTGGTCAGCTACATTATAAATATTAAGGCTAATCAACTCACAAAAATCTCCTACCTATGCCTCGGGACACTGATACGCTGAGTATAAACTTAATGGTGAATTTAATGTAATATATGTGTCAAACATTCATACATGTAATATGCATATATCATCTAACTCATATGGTCTTATTAGTTCATTTAGCTGTAATTCAATCAACCATAAATAGTCTATAATATATGTGTTACATAATTCATTCAAATTACTTTAGCCTTTCTTAATTCATAACTTTATGCATCTTATTTTATGTGTAATTATTTCCTTCAATCCATTTTAGACCTATACTAGAAATACTACACTTGAAGCACTAGATGGCAGGATTTAGGTTATGCAAGGGCCTACATTTGGACCTCAGTAGCTACACCTACCTAACTCCACTCGATAGCAGGGACCAATTTATAAGAACCTCCTAAATCGGAGTGGTAGGGATCAATCCTAGTGGACCTCTAAATAGTAAGGATAGTAGGGATTAGCCCTATGGGACCTCTTAAATCCTAGCCATCAAATCAACTCAAATGGATAGCAAGAATCAGCCTCATAGGTCCTCTCAAATCCTAGTCATCAAATCAATTGAAGTGGATAGTAAGAATCAGCCTCGTGGGACTTTCTAAATCCACAACAATATGGATAAGTAGGGATCAGCCCATATGGACCTCCCAATACTCAGGTGTATAAGGCTTTCTATCAGAACCTAGGTGGCTACACCTGCCACCATATGTACATGGTAATGGACTAGGAGGACTAAAACCCTTAGCAGCTACTAATTCCCTAGTTGACTAATCAACCCATCCAGTGGGTGTCTAAATGATATAGGCCAATACTAATTATCATGTTAAGTGCCTAGTTATAGGTCATTCATCATGAGTTCATAACCTTTGTTCATAATCATGACAATTACATGCATATTTCTCTTATCACATAACTAATAACTATGACACTTTTTAATTATTGTGTCACTATTCATTTGGTTATTTTTATGACCTTATAACCTCAAGCCATTGTTCTGATGTGTTTAATCCTATTTGCTATAAATGCATTTGCATACCTAATGTGTTACTACCATTACTGCTTAGCATACCAAATTCTCATATTACAATAAGTAAGTCTTTTAAATTCACATAATCATATTATGCCTTATGTAGCTTACCACTAATCTTCACTCTGCATACATGTACATCTACCTTATATCCATGATACACTTATGGCCATACCATGTTTATATAGCACTAATCCAAATCTTACCAATTTCTTATTAGAACCCTACTTTATGCTCACTTTTGACTTAAATGTGTTACATTTCCACCTTTTTTACACATGCACACATATATTTCCTTCATACGAACCATTTAGCCATACACTCACTCAAAGCATGACATGTCCATTTTCATGCAATCCATACACTTTTATACATCATAAGTTATAACAAGCATGCTTAAATATTCATTCCATGCCTTTACTTACATATACATATAAAAGTATTATTTCCATACATAAATGAATACACACACACTACATTAAATTCACGTACCTAGTGTAACACCCTTACCCAATTCTTAAAGAAACCTGATAAAAGAGCTACTTCCCATATGGTCACAAATCCTAAGATTACTCTTGGATTTCATTCATTTAACACTTAGTGATTGCATTATAATTAACATATCAGACTATTATTTTTCACATGTTTCATTATATTGTCATTATATTAGTCGTAATACATTGTTAAAAACTATCATTTCATTTGAAAAGTATTTTTTAAAAAATCCCAAGATAAGATCGAACTCATTAAATAACAATTCAATGAGATTCACTAAGAAAACATATCTTTGTGCTGACAAAGGACAATCTCCGTATACTTTGTTCCCTATGATTTGTTATCCTATAGGATTGCTAACCATCATATCAAAACCAAGGCCATCCGACTCTAAACCCTAATTTATAACCCATGCTATATAGATATATGAATGTATGGACCCCAGGTTTATAAATACTAAAGCAAGTAAATCAAAGATATGTAAAATACCTACTATAACCTCTAGAGTGTTTGCCTCCTCTCTAGCACTTATGGCATACTGCCTAGCTAGAGCTTTACTCTCTGACTTATCTTTCTAACTGGCCCTAGATTTGCCCTCAATGTCTCTCTTCTATGATAACTCTAATGGTTTAATCGAACAGTCCCTCTAAAAATGCTCTCTAGAGATATAACCCTAACAAACTTCTGGTGTAGCCTTCTAACATATACCTCAGTGTCTCATATGGCAAGTCTCACAAGCTAGTGTCAGCACACTACTAGTAATAGATTTAGAAGCACCTGATGTTTGAGTCTATGCTCTAGAACCCTAACCTCTGAGACTAATCTAACTTCTTGCTTTATTATTGCCTGGACTGACCGCCTTTCTATTTCTTATCAGCTGTATAACCAAAATTGCCCTCTCCTTAGCCATATGATCTCTTCTTGAAGCTATCTCTCTTTTGTGTCAGCTAATGTACCATCTTTGTGGTATGACAAGCTACTATCAAGGCTGAAAAATCCTTGATTTGCATTAGAGTAACTTGTTACATAATGTCTAGATTTAACCCCTTCTCAAACTTCTTGCAGTGATATTCCTCTATAGCCACCACTACCTTAGCATATCTACTCAAGCGAGCAAACTCCTTCTCATACTCAAATATAGTCATATGCTTTTGCCTTAAGTCTATGAACTCCTAGTATTTCTGATCTATGTAATGCTCAGTTATGTGTTTCTTCTTAAATTCTTGAAGGAAGAACTCCCAATTAAGATCAATTGCCTTTTTATGCTCTGTAAAGGTCTCAAACTACTTCAAAGCTTCATTCAATAGCATAAAAGTAATACAAGTTGTAATCTCCTCCTAAGGACACTTTAACTGCTACATAATCCTGAGCATCTGATATAGCCAATACTCAGCTCTACTAGACTCATCTAGCTCCTCACCCTTGAAAAACTCAGTCCCGTTCTTTAATAACCATTTTATGTACATCTTCTAAAAAGCTTGCTACTCTTGAGGTACTGGAGGTAGAACTATGTGAACTATAGTAACTACAGCAGCAATAGCTACTGTCGCCTACTTTTCAAACTCTAACATCATTTGTAGCTAAGCCGACTAACCTTACTATCCATGTGTAACATGTTCCACATCATTGGAGGTCATATACTCTAGTTATGCCCCTCTTTGCCTAATAGTCATAGGAGCATGGCTCTCTACTTCTTTCTCTTTGCATAGTACTATGACTCATCTCCATATCTTAAGGTAAGAGAAATAGATTATGAACCCCACATGTAAAATGTTATGATGTAAACTTACTACAACTACTATAGTGCTCTTGTGCATTCCTTAGGTTTAGAGGAAAGCCTAAATCGGAGCTCTTATACCACTAAGTGTGACAC
Source organism: Hura crepitans (assembly GCA_948208565.1). Taxonomy (NCBI): domain Eukaryota; kingdom Viridiplantae; phylum Streptophyta; class Magnoliopsida; order Malpighiales; family Euphorbiaceae; genus Hura; species Hura crepitans. The sequence continues at coordinate 15,093 of CANXYI011211953.1, forward strand.
CCTCTATCCGTCCCATGTATAGAACCCAAATAGAGAGCACGCACACATACTAATATTTGATTTTTCTATCCATAAAACCCTATTAAATTAAATCTTTTACTAATTAAAATATTTCTTAACTTAAGGAGTTATAAAAACACTAAAAACTATTTAACATGCTTTACGAGGCAACTATTAGGGTCATTGTGTCGAAAATCTAAAAACATAACGGTTGTACTGGGACATTTTCCCAAATAATAAACTTATTAAAAACACTTCTAAAATAATATACATCACAACACAACTCCAACTAGGTCCTCTTGACCCTTTAATCATTAAAAAGTAACATGGAGCCTCAAGCTTATCATAAGCAACATCAAGAGATATCATACAAGTCATACAAGAAATATAAAGCTTTTGAAATAAATATAGTTTAAGTTACAAAATTGACCCATGCTTACAGATTAGGCCCAATGCCTCTAGAATCATAACAGCATCACTATCTATATTTACATCATTGACCATTTTACAAAATGAAAACAAAAGTACCCAAAACGAGCAGTCTTCATATTCTCTTGTAGGGTAGAAGCTTTGGCTCTAATATGCTGCTCAATTACCTACGCATCACAAACAAAGTAATACACTAAGCTTTTGCTTAGTGGT
>CANXYI011212031.1:0-14973 GCA_948208565.1 Hura crepitans
TATTTTTCTTTTAGTAATGGCACTCATGTAAAATCTTGTAGGTATAAGTTAGCATGCTTAGAAGTTGTTATGTCTATAATAAAACCTAGGTGTGATATATATAAGCAAGTGTTATATTTATTTGGTTTGCTTGTGGTTTGATAACTATGAGCATGAGGCCTTGTGTGTAAGATTCTAATATGTGTCTAATGTGCACTGTTGTTAATTGGCAGATTAGAAGGGTCAAGATAGAGGTTTATAGATTGTTTACCTATAGAAGTGTTTTTTAACAGGTGAAAAAAATTTTGGTATGTCATCCGAGTAGCCGTTATGCTGCCCAATTTTTTGTAACCTAGAACGTGTCTATAAATGCTTTGTTTGAGTCTGTCAAACCATGTATAAGTATGCTTAAGGAATAGATTGGACATCTAAGTAATATCTAATAGAGTTCTAGCATAGTCCATAAGTGTTAAGGAGTTTACCTCTAGAGTAATCTTAGGATAGGTGACTTGTCAAGAAAAGCATCACTTGTTGGGTTTCTTCAAGAATACGATAGGGGGTATATCAATTAGTTATATTAGAGCTCTAGGTTTAAAGTTCCTAGGTAATTTACATGAGTGCCAAAATCTAGGGTTAGTCATGCTATTATTCTACACTATACAAAGGCTGATAAGTTTTGTGATTTCTATAGTAATACAAGATGGTTGATAAACCATTAGAGGAAAGAGCAGAGGAAGTGGCTAATTAATTCTCTGACTATAATATAGGGAACAAATATTGCAGCTACTCCTAAGCCAAGTGATGCTGCACATAGGCCATAACCTTAGGCATAGCCATAGGTAAAAACATCTCTAGCTTTGTTATAGTAGATAGTTAATCTGTTGAGATGCACCTCTACACCTATTGTTCCACCTCTACCACCCCTAGCTCTTGTGTAGAAGACACAATTAGAGAGAACTAAAAAGATGAGAGCTATGGATTTCCTGAGCATGAAGGAGAAGGATGATGTAGCATGAGCAGAGTATTGGTTGTAAAGGACTTTTAAGATTTTGGAATAGCTGGAATGCTCAAAAGAAGATAGTCTAAAGTGTATAACTTCCCTCCTACTAGAAGAGGCATACCATTGATAGGATACTATCAAAAGGAGAAAGCTAGTGATAAAGCTCACATAGGAGTTTTTCCTAATAGAATTCAGAAAGAGATATATCCCTGAGTCATATAAGGATAAGAGGAGGCATGAATTCTTAAATTTGAAACAAAGCAGGAGTATAATGGCTGAATATGAGAAAGATTTTACTCAATTGATCAGATATGCAGAGGAGTTCATTCCTAATGAATAGGAAAAGTGTAGAAGATTTCTAAAGGGGTTAAATGTGGAGTTGAGAATGCAGATAGCAAAACCTAGGGTAATAGTATTTATTGTATTAGTGGCATCTACCTATGACATAAAGGAAATGGTATAAGAAAATAGAAACTTTTTCTAAAGAAAAAGATAGTTTATTACGGGGCAATCTAGTACAGCCCTAAGTGATAGTAAGAGGAGAAGAGAGACATTATCTTAGTCCCAATCTATGCATTAGGCCCCGAGACAAACACAATCTCAGAGATTTGGGCAAGCTTCCATATTCAGACCACAATTGCCTCTAAGAGCTATAGTACTCCTAGTCTTTCAGGTAATATGAATGGATCCCTAACCTATAATACTCATAACAAGAGGCATTAGGGGTAGTGCAGGGCTGGTAGAAGAGGAGAGTGCTTTACTTGTGGTGCTAGAGACCACTACCAGAAAGAGTGTCCTCAAAAATAGTCTAAGAGTGCTCACACTTAAACATCCATAGTTCTACCTCAGAGCAGAGGTCAGAGATAGAGTAGAGGTGATTAACCTAGTCTTAGTTAGGGGACCAGATTTGAAGCCTATGCCCTAACTTGACAGTAAGCTATCAGAGCCAAAATGGAGGAAGCAGCACTAGATGTCGTAACTGGTACTTTTTATTTATTTAATATTCCAATTTTGGCTTTGGTAGACCCATGATTGACATATTCATATGTATACACTACATTGGCACATGATAGAGGATTGTAATATGAGCAAGTGAACATAGATATACATGTCAGTAATCCTATAGATCAGAGTGTGCATGATAAAAAAAAGTGCATAGATAGTGTCTTTTAATGATCTAAGAATGTTTATTTCCTATGGACTTAATTAAATTGCCTTTTCAAGAGTTTGATATGATTCTAGGAATGGATTGTTTATCAAAGTATCGAGCTATACTTGATTGTAAAAATAAGAGGCTGACCCTCTAGACTATAGAGGGATAGACAGTGATAGTTAGGGGTGAGAGAAACTATGTGAATGACCTCATCTTAGCTATTACAGCAAGGATACTTATCCAAAAAGGGTGCGAAGATTACTTAACCCATGCCTTTGAAACTAATGCTTCCACCCCAATACTTGAACATATTCCTATAGTGTCTAAGTTTCCTGAAGTGTTTCCTAATGAGTTGTCAGGTTTGCCTCCATAGCAAGAGCTTGATTTTGAAATTGAGGTGTATCCTAGTAAAACTCCGATTTATATTAATCCTTACTAAATAACACTTACTGAGTTGAATGAATTGAGGGTGAAATTGTAGGAAGTATTAGATAAGGGTTTTATTAGACCTAGTGTTTCACCTTGGGGAGAACTTATATTGTTTATGAAGAAGAAAGATGGCTCACTTTGGCTGTGTAGATAGTTAAACAAGGTGATAGTGGAAAACAAATATCCTTTGCCTAGAATAGATAACCTCTTTGATCAGTTGAGAGGTGCGAGTATATTTTCCAAGATAGACCTAAGATCTAGATACTATCAACTGAGAGTCAAGGAAGCTAATACTCCTAAGACTATATTTAGAACCAGATACGGGCACTATAAATTTTTTGTGATGCCTTTTGGTCTTACAAATACCCCAGCAGCCTTTATAGACTTAATGAACAGAGTATTTCAACCTTATCTAGATTAGTTTGTATTAATATTCATTGATGACATTTTGGTATACTCTAAAACTAGGGAGGAACATCAACAACATCTGAAGGTTGTGTTACAAACTCTAAAAGAGAGGCAATTGTATGCCAATATGAGTAAGTGTGACTTTTGGCTAATTGAAGTAGCTTTTTTAGGATACATAGTGTCAGTAGAAGGCATTAAAGTAGACCCTAGTTAGGTCAAGGCAGTGTTAGAGTGGGAACTCCCAATGAATGTGATAAAGACACAAAGTTTCTTTAGATTAGCTGGGTATTATAGAAAGTTTGTAAATGGATTCTCTTTAATTGTAGCTCTTTTAACTAGATTGGTTAGGAAGAATGTGAAATTTGAGTGGGATGCTGCATGTCAGGCTAGTTTTGAGAAGCTGAAAAAGATGTTGATAGAAGTTACTACCCTAATTAACCTTGAATAGGGAAAGGACTTTATAGTGTCTAGTGATACCTCACTTAATGGCTTAGTTTGTGTGCTGATGCAAGAAGGAAAGGTGGTAACCTAAGCTTCCAAATAGTTAAAACCACATGAGAAGAATTATCCTACTCATGACTTAGAGCTACCTGCTATTATTTTTGCTTTGAAAATTTAGAGGTACTAATTATATGGTGAGAAATGTTACATTTACACTGACCATAAGAGTCTGAAAATACCTTCTCACTCATAAAGAGTTAAACTTGGGATAAAGAAGATGGTTAGAGTTAATTAAGGATTATGACTACTTTATAGATTACCATCTAGGAAAAGCTAATGTGGTAGCAGATACATTGAGTAGGAAATTCATGGTGACCTTGAGATCTATGAATGTTAAATTATAGTACACCAAGGAGAATGCTATGTTCGCTAAGTTATAGATTAAACTAGACTTCAGACAATAGATAAAGGAAGCACAGGGTGGAGATAAGTCACTGATGCAATTGGTAAGTAAAGTCTACAAGGGGAAGGCACTAGGATTTAATTTGAGATAGGATGGATGTTTGTATTATCTAGATAGGTTGTGTGTACCTAGTATAGATGACTTAAGGTCACAAGTACTAAAAAAGGCTTATGAAGCTCCTTACTCTATGCATCCTAGTAGTACTAAGATGTATTTGGACTTGAAGACTCAGTATTGGTGGTCAGGTTTGAAGAGAGATGTGGCAAACTATGTTGCTAGATGTTTGACATGTCAGTAGGTAAAGGCTGAGCATTAGGTTCCTTCTAGATAGCTACATCTTATAGCAATACCAGAATAGAAGTGGGAAAAAGTAATAATGGATTTTATAATAAGATTGCCTATGATTGGAGACCAATGTGATGTTGTGTGGGTGATTTTTGATAAACTGACCAAGACAACTCACTTTATTCCTGTCAGAATGGACTACTCATTAGAAAAGTTGGCTAAATTGTATAGTGATGAGATTATTAGATTTCATGGAGTACCTATGGCAATTATTTTTGATAGAGATCCTCGATTCACTTCTAGGTTCTAGAAGAGGTTGCATGAAGCCTTAGGCACTAGATTGACTTAAAGTATAACCTTTCACCCTTAGACAATTGGACAGTTAGAAAAGGTGATATAAATACTTGATGATATGTTATGTAGCTATGCTATTGAATTTAAAGGTAACTAGGATAAATACTTTTCTCTAGATGAGTTTGCCTACAACAACAACTATCAGACTAGTTTGGGCATAGCCCCATATGAAGCATTGTATGGAAGAAACTGTAAAACTCCTTTATGTTAGAGTTTGATTAGAGAAAATAAGATATCTGGAGTTGATCTGATTAGAGATGTAGAGGAAAATGTTAAAATGATCAAAAAGAGACTGAAAGTTATAGGTGATAGGTAAAAATCCTATGTTAATCTAAAATAAAGGGGTATTGAGTATGATATTAAAGAGAAAGTGTTCTTAAAGGTGTCCCTATGGAAGAAAGTTCTCAAATTTGGAAAAAAAGGGGAAGTTGAGCCCTAAATTCTTTAGACCATATGACATCACAAAGAGAGTGGGACCTCTAGCATACAGGCTAGCTTTGTCATCTAAATTATCACAAATTCATGATGTGTTTCATGTCTTAATGCTAAGAGTAATATAGATCAAATCCCTCCCAAATCGTCCAGCAATAGATGTGGAAATACAAATAGAATTGAGTTACAAAGAAAAACTGATATAGATACTAGCCAGAGAAGTAAAGCATTTGAGGAATAAAGCCATCCCCTTAGTTAATGCTCTCTTAAGACACCATAATGTAGAAAAAGCTACCTGAAAGCCTAAAGAGTAGATGATGGCTCATTACCCACACCTATTTACTCCAAGTAATTTTAAGGATGAAATTTCTTAAAAGGGGAAGAATTGTAACGCTCGTAAGTTGAGGCTCTATAAATAGTACCACTGGGGTCAAAAAAGTGTTCTCGAAGTGCCGGGTGACCTTCATAAGGTTCAAGGTAGAGGTACTTATCATGAAACTTTGATGGAACATAAAATGATGAAATTAAATTAATTTAAGGATTTAGCAAAACCAATAAATTATTTTAGGCTGTAATTTAAAAGGTCATAGGCTCATATGGAGTCGGGCCAAGAATGACCTAAGATGTGCCTAGACAGACCTAGAAATACCATACCTTAAAGGTTAAAAATTTCCCTTAGTCTATTGGAGAAAGAATTTATGAAATTCTGAGGTCATTCGTAAATTTTCTTAATTTTAGGGTTTTACACATAAACCGAGGCAATTGGTTAATTGTCCTATTGGTGGAATTTAGTTGTGAAATTTTATAAGCCTCTAAATAGTACTAATCAAGGATATTTAAAAGAAACGCAATGATTTTTGGAGGTTCGAGTGATTTATTAAAATTCCCTAAAGTTTTTATCAAAATTAAGCTTTTTCGAGTAGTTTTTGTGTTATATGGGCCCCACCTGTGCCACCTTACCACCTATATAAATCTTTATTTGCCACATAAGTGGCCACTTGGCCACATCCACTCATCCCTCCTTCTTCCTTCTTCTTTCTCCTTTTTGCTCTCTTGACACCATTTTCAGTAAAAAGCCTCAATTTTCATTCCTTTAAGCAAGCTTTTCCCTCATCTATTACCACTATAAATCCTCTAATTGTGTTAGGAATTGATTTTGTGAAGGAGTTACAAGCCATAGGAGTGGCTAGAGCTCAAGAAAATTTAAGATAGCTTAGGGTGTACATTAAAAAGGGCTAAAAGAGCAACTCTTAATGTGCAAGTATTTCAACCCTTTTTAATTTATTTTTGAGGGGATTTGATGATTCTAAGAATATCTATATGACTAGAATCTAATTTCGGTGAGTGTGTGATATTTAGTGGATTTTTGAAGGGAAAATGGTGTGAATGGTGGTCTAAGGAAGAAGTGAGAAATTGGTAACTTCTTTCAATCTTGAAGTGTGGAATTTAACTCCTTTGATTGTGAGGTAAGTGAATTGAAGACATTTGAACCATGATTGATGGATGTTGTATGTGTTAGGCTAGGATTTCTTGTATGGAATCAGAAGAAAAAGGTGGCATATGTGTGTGAAATGACGATTGATGCATGTGTTTAGGTTAATAATGTATGTAAATTAGGTTTAGAATATGGATTAAAGGATAGGAATGCATGGAAGGGTAAATTTCCCTTCTGGCTGAGAGTTTTATGTAAGGGAGTATGTGTGTGTGTGTGTGTAGCTTATTAAGGTGTTATGTCATGATATTTAAGGTATTTGACATGAATAATGCTTGAATTTTTAGTGTCGATGGTGAGAATTGTGAGTTTTTATGTGTGCTTCCTTTTGATCGAGAGGTTTTTTAGTGGGCATGCTAAGTGTATGGCATGTGTGGTAGGCATGTTGTATGGAAAACAGCTTACTAAGGATGGCATGATAGGTATAGGTGAAGAGATGGATGAATAAAGCTTATATGTGTGTGTGTGTGCAATGTGACCAAGGTATGATCATAATGTGTGTTAGATTAATTTGCATGGCAAAGGCATAATGTGTGTGTAGGCATGCTTATGTGATATATAAATGCGTATATGTGTGCTTAAATGTTATTAAAGGCATATGTGAGGCAATATTAAGGCTATTGGCTGAGAGTTTTGTAAGGTAAAATTACATGAAAATAAGGTATAACCTAACTAGCACTTGTGTGTGTAATGACATTTGTGGCATGAATGTGGCATTATTCATATAGCATGATCTAAGTGAATGTGTATGCTTAGTATGGCATGAAATGAAAAACATATGGGACACTTTTAAAGCATAGGAAAAGATTGTGGAATGAACTTGAAAGTGGCTTGAAATGGCATGAAAAGTGGACTTATAAATGGACTAGTTTTAGGCATGGAATAGTACCTTAAAATGGCCTAAGTTGTGATGATCATGTAACTTGGCATGGAAGCCACTTTTATGGCAATTTGGCATACCTAATTGAGTTTAAGGCCTATGGAAATACATGACTATGAGTGTAATTGGCAATGAAAAATGTTTTAAAATGGCCATCATAATTAGGTAAAATGACCTATAATTGTCCTGTTAAAAAAGATTTTAGGACTATAATTAAAATAACCACTTAGCAAGTAAATAATTAGGCTAAAATAATAGGCTACACTTGACTTAATATGCTTTTAATTATGCCTTTAGAAATGAGTTAAAATGTTACAAAAAAAAATTGAAACATAATTACCTAGTAAGGCTAAAAATGACTTGTAACTATCAGGTCAAAAATTGACTGTCTGATAAAAATTTTTACTATCTATTTTTCAACTTATAATATTATAAAAAGATGATCAGTAAAGAAATGACTATTTTTCAACTTATAATATTATAAAAAAGATGATCTGTAAAGAAACGAACTTAAAATGGAGTCAGATGGCCCATTAGTTAGACACCCATTGGATAGGTTGACTGGTCAACTTAGGGATTAGCAGCTGCTAGACTATCTATTTATTAGATTGGGTCGGTATAGTGGTTAAGGTTCATAATTGAGCCATTGCACTAGTCTATGAGGTAGACACTTTTCATTATTGATTGTATATTAGACTATGCAAGGGCAGCGACAATTGTCCCTAGAGGACCCATTGCACTAGTCTCTTTAGTAGTCTTAAAGGAATTATTTGACATGATCAATGCCCTTAAAAGGTTTATAGACTGATCCCTATGCATAGTTACTCAGTATTTTTGCCCTTTAGGAGGTTCCTATGAATTGATCCTTATGGCTATATCATGCTAATGCAGCGGTTAGGATCAAAATGTGGGCCACTACACATTTTTCAGTTCCCTCTTAGTCCAATGTCTATAAGTGTCATCTATCTAGTCGAGCCTATGAAAAGGACATAAAATATAGAAAAATGAAAATTTAAAGTAATTAATGATAATTTGTGGTAGTAATTTTAATAAATACACCATAGTGGCATTTTGGTAATTTTAAAGAATGATATGACATATCATTTAAATGGCATTAAGCATCTGGCATGTTACTCACACACTACACCTAAATCATTATTTTATACTTGCTTATGTTTGTTAATGCCTATTGCATGTTTTAAATGGTTTAAATTCACTTATGAGTTTTATACTCGGCATACTTGTGTTGTGGTGCGTAGGTAACAAGGATAAGAAAGCCAGCCTCGATGATCGTGTAATGTAGCCATACACGAGTTAAAGGGTAAAAAAAGTTGTTTTTCTTTTAGAAGTGGCACTCATATAAAATTCTATAGGTTTGGGTTAGCATGCTTAAAAGCTACTATATCTGTAAATAAAACTTAGGTGTGATATATATAAGTAGGTGTTATGTTTATTTAGTTTGCTTATTGTTTGATAACTATGGGCCTAAGGCCCTATGTTTATGATTAAGATATGTGTCTAATGTGTGCTAATATTGATTGAAGGACTAGAAGGGTCCAGATGGAGGTTTATGGATTGTTTTCCTATAGGAGTGCTTTTAACAAGTGAAAAAATTTTTGGTATGTCACCTAGGTAGTTGTTATGCTGCCTAATTTTTTGTGACCTAGAACGTGTCTATAAATGCATTTTCTAAGTCTGTCAGACCATGTATGAATATGCTTAAGGATCAAACTAGACATCTAAGTAATATTTGATAGAGTTCTAGCGTAGTCCATAAGTGTTAAGGAGTTTACCTCTAGAGCAATTTTAGGATGGGTGACTTAACGAGAAGTGCATCGTTTGTCGGGTTTCTTCAAGAATCTAGTAAAGGGTATCACAAATTTGATAATTGCCATATTTAAAATTTCATAAAGGTAAGCATACATGGCATGTTAATTTTGTAAAAGTTGTAAAATAAACTAAATTCAACCAAGTGGGATATGAAATTTGCAAGTTAATTTTGTGCATTAGTAATACATGTTAAGGATATGTGTTTGGTGTAATGACATAGTTATGGACAAAAACCAATGAGATTTGCATTGCATGAATTTTTTTCTTTGGTTAAATTAGGTCAGCATGTCTAACATTTTCTCTTATTTCTCTATTGTATTTCCCTTCTCATATAATTCCCCTTACATATAATGTTAGGTCTTTTAAATTAATCATTATGTAATTATATTACATAGGGTTAGAATAGGAAAAAGAAATGCAAGGAGCAAATGGAGAAAAAGGCCTAGTAAGGAGGACTAAGAAGAAATAAGTTAGAAATGTTTTTTATTTGTTTTTGGGTTTGTAATTCTTGCATAACTACCTAGGGTTTGACAAATTGGTTTCATTTGACTTAAGAAATCAATGTAGTAAAAGTCCATAACTAGATCATATATTTAATGTGGTTAAATAGCATGTGTATGGTTTAATATGATTAAATATATATGTGCATGCCATAACATGGAAAATCCCTTTTCATATGCATACTAAAGTATGCAACCCTGATGAATCTTAATTGGAAGAAATCCCTCAATAATATAAGACTTGCAAAACTACTATCTAATATGAGTTAAATCAGAGTTCCCCTTAGTATTAGATTATTGAGCATACATAAGCCCACACTACATTAAATATGTTTAAATCATATTAATGGATCCTTCTTGGCATGATTATTAGTTTGTTGAGCATACTCAAGCCTAATAATCATGAAAGAAGATTGGGAAAATATGTATGAGTTACATATGCATCAAGTGTTAATGGTGTAATGATCAGAAGTTGCATATGATGCAATTGCCATATAACGCCTAACATTTTGTTAACGGTTAGGCTTGTTTAGCATACTTGAAACTTTGACCTTAACCAAAATAGATGCTAACCCACTAGGAGAGCTTCCAACCAGCTTTCCTAGATCAATTAATGAGTGCTATTGGTTTGTAATAAAATAGTAGAAGCACATATGGATTTTATAAAAGACCTTATAATATGCATTCATGTACACAATCATACTCTAACATGTTTCAATCTTTACATGTCGGTTGTTTTACTACATCATAAGTACATTTATCAAGAATTGGTACACAATTCTTAATGCTAATATTGACTGAAATGACATTGAAATCTGAGAATAGTTCTCAGAAGTGAGAAGATAAATGTGTTAGACACATATATTCCACCTCCTTTAATTAATGAAATTTCCAACTAAAAGTTAGAAGCTTTTTCAAAAGCACATATGGATGGCAATATGTTTGCCTCAATGTCTCCTAAATTTTAGAAAGAGTATGGACATGTGAGCTTAGATCATTAAATATCATCTTATGAAATAAATGATATGTGATATGAAAAATATTATTTCATTTGAAGATAATCGAGGACATTTCAAGAGTTAAAAGTGTTAGGATTTATTTCTATGATTTTTTGATATACTAGAATTAAGAGTCAATACTATAATCACCAAAACATGGCAAAATTGATGAAGACTTTTTTTATTGAGAATAAAAATTATAATCTAATTAGTTGAAAGCGTATAGAAGCAAAAAAAGACTAGTCCTAAAAGTAGGAACTGCAAAGCTTACCTTGTGTCTCTAATAAAAGAGCATAAGATGCTTTAACTTTAAGTATTAGTATTATTGAGATTAATACAAGTAATAGTTATGTGGACCTACAGGTGGCAAATGGAGCAAGAGTTACTACAATAGCTATAGGAACATAACATTTGTATTTACCTTTGAGACTTGTATTAGAACTTAATAACGGTTATTTTGTTCCTTCTTTAAATAAGAATATTATTTCCTTATCTTGTCTTGTTGAACAAGATTTTGATATTAACATTAATAAGAGCAAGGGCTGCTAAGTTTATACAGACATTATTTTGTTCTAAATTTAATGTTAATGGAATTTATGTTCTCAATAATCAAAAGGAACTCTATAATATTAATACTAAGAGAAAAAAAGGAGGATAATCTAAAACCATCTTTCTTGTGGCATTATCATTTAGGATATATAAATGAGAAACATATGTCTAAATTACACAAGTTTGGTGAGTTAGGTCCATTTGATTATTAATTATTTGAAACATGCGAGTCTTATTTATTAGGAAAATTACAAAGGCACCATATAGTGGAAAAGGTGAACATTCTAGTGGGCCTTTGGACCTTATACATACAAATGCAGACCTGTGACCACACATCCAAGAGGTGGTTTCTATACTTCATTACCTTTACTAATGATTACTCTAGATATAGGCATATGTAATTGATAAAGTATAAATTTGAAGCCTTTGAAAAGTTCAAATAATTTAGAAATATAGCTAAGAAACAACTTGGCAGAAGTATTAAAACACTTTAATTTAATTAGGGTAAAGAATACTCAAGTCAATAATTTTAGAGTTATCTAAGAGATAATGGTATATTATCTTAATAGACTCCTCTATATACACCATAGTATAATGGTGTATCTAAAAGGAGAAATAAAACCCTATTAGACATGGTTTGATCTATGATGAGCTTTGCAAAGTGGCTTAGATCATTTTAGAGTAATGCATTAAAAACTACTGTTTATCTTTTAAATAAATTTCTAATAAAGTCAGTTAATGTTACACTATATAAGATGTGGTACAATAAGAAACTCATTCTTTCACATATTAAGGTATCGAGATGCGCTACATATATGAAGAGAATAACATTAGATAAGGTTGATGTTAAATTTGACTATTACTTATTTATAGGGTATCCAAAGAAAACTTTAGGTTGCTACCTCTATCATCCTTTAGAATAAAAGGTGTTTGTTTTAAAGCCTAAAATCTTTCTAGAGAAAGAGTGTCTCATGAAAGATAGTGGGAGCAAAGTTGAACTTCATTAAGTTCAAGATCTATAAATAAAAGTAGATCAACCAATTGATCCCAGTTCTATTACTCATAGTGATGAGATAATAAAAGAACAAATGGAAACACAAGTTCCTAGATGATCTACTAGAGTCAGGATTGTTCTTAAAAGATATAGATTTCTCATGGAGCTAGATAAGAAAGTGACCATAGTAGAGAACCATGACCCTATGAGCTATGAGGAGGTTTTAAAGTGTTTAGAATTAGACTTATGGCTCAAGGCTATAAAATTCAAAGTGGATTCCATGTATGATAACTAGGTCTAGACTATAGTTGATCCACCTGAAGGGATAAATCCCATTGGGTGCAAATGGGTCTTTAAGAACAATACCAACATGAAAAGTAATGTGATTACCTATAAAGCTCGATTGGTAGCAAAATGCTATTGTCAAAGGCAAGTTATTGACTTTGATAAAACCCCCTCTCCAGTTGCAATGCTTAAATCCATTCAAATTTTGCTTACCATAGCTACTCATGATGATTATAAGATTTGGAAATTGGATTTAAAGGTAACTTTCCTTAATGAGTAATTATCAGAGGATGTGTATATAAACCAACCTAAAGGTTCTACATCCATAAATGGCAATTAAGTCTACAAGCTTCAAAGATTCATTTATGGATTGAAGCAAGCTTCTAAGAGCTAGAACATCCATTTTGATAAGACAATCAAAGAGTCTGGTTTCTTACAAAATTAAAATGAACCATGTGTTTACAAGAAGGTTAGTGGGAGTGCAGTCATTTTCCATGTATTGTATGTCAATGACATATTAATCATGGGAAATGATATCTTTGTGTTACATTCAGTTAAGATTTGGCAATCTAAGAAATTCTCTATGAAAGACCTTAGTAAAGAGACCTATATATTGGGGATTTAGATCTATAGAGATAAATTTAAGAGGTTGATTTGTCTTTCACAATCTACATAAATAGATAAGATGCTAAAGAGGTTTAGCATTAATCTCTTAAAGATAGTGTAGATGCCTAAAGTTTAGCCTATAATGATAACTAGAGATAGGCTTAAGCAACAAGGCAAGCAACTTGAAACCAAAGTATGCATGCACTAACATGGCACAAGTCTGCTTAGACTTGATGCCATGAGGTTTGCACTGTAGCTAACCTAAACTAGTTAAGCCTAATGCCTAAGATTTGCATGGATAATCCAAAGCCTATGTATGCACAGACTAAATCTAACCTGGCCCAAAGCCCATAGACTAATGGGAAAACCCTTGCCTAAGTGCATATAGACATAATTGAACAAGTCTGTATGGACTTATTGACATAAAACTTCTAAAAGTGCGAGATTCCTATCCAAGCATTGAATCCTAGTCCTAGAGGAATTCTACCACCTCTAAATGAGATATCTTAACCTTAAGCCTATAAATACCCCCTTTGGGGTATGAATTAGGGGTAAGTAAAAGGAGGATAAAAAGAGGAGCTTAAAAGGAAGCACTTCTAAGTAGCCAAAAACCCTTGTCTATGAGCTTAGGCGAGAACTTTAAAGAGGAATCGCTCTACTGGTCTTAATAGCCCACACTTAAATTACAATCTTTTCTCAATTCCTACACATTGCATTATTGCTTGAAGTCCGCTTACAAGAGTAAGATCAGAGGCCTTTTACTGTATATATTCTAACTATTTTTATGGACCTATGATCTCTAAGGATTGATTATAAAAGAGGTGATTCTATGTAATCCCCACTTTAGTTATAAGAGCAGGTCACTATTTAAAATTAGTTTATATTGTAAAATTGACTTTTCTATGTTAATAACTATTCTATAATTTTTTTCCAAATCACACGGACCTATATATGAGCATGATAAAGTCTGTATAGACTTATGTTATTGGCATGTGTGTGATTCATCATCTAAATAGACTTATATTCAATAATAGTGTCTTATCATGTTCTATTGCATTCTGCTTATTGAATTGACATAATCCTCTAATGTTACCATGTTGTGTAAATATTCTATCTTATAATATATGCATATTATTGACTATATTTAAAATATTTTAAAGTTCACATAGACTCCCTCTTATGGGAAACGTAATCTATATATATATATTTGTGTTAAGCATGATTGTTATGCTATGAAGTCCGCACAGATTCCCTCTCACAAGGAATGTAGTCTGCACGGACAGCTACTTCGAATTCCAATTTTCACTTGTATTTATTTCTCTTGTCCTCTTTGTCAATTCTTATGAATCCTTATTTGGTATCATTAACCTTTTCCTTTGAGTTGTATGTAAGTGACCTTTCTCACTGGATTAGAGGTGCACATAGACATAATTACCTTTATAAGCAATAGTCTACATGGACACATGTAGTGCTATGTAGGGTCTGCACGAACTTAACATCATAGAGATGAGACCAGTTAAATTGTCTGTTTTATTTCTTTTGGTTTTGTACTTATTATATCTTTTGGGGTTATTTTGGGTTATAATAGGTAGTTAATACTTGTTTTACACATAAAATTCCAAATTTCATATTAAAATAGTTTTCTACCTAGTTAATTTGGTGTTTCTTAAACAAAATAGTTTTAACTTTTCTCTAATCAAAAGTCATATGAAAAATGTATTTTAATAAAGGTCAATCTTCTAAAGATGGGAGTTGCCCAATTACCACAAATTTCATTGGAATTACGAGTATTTGTCAGGTTAAATAGTAACCAATGAATGATCCAATTTTTAGATGTACAATATACCATATGGTATTCTTTAAATACTGCTAATTTACTTTTCATACATGAAAAG
>CANXYI011212063.1:0-13429 GCA_948208565.1 Hura crepitans
TTCTTGCACGTTTAGCTTTGGTTCACACTTGCTCCATTCAAATTTGAAAGTTGAAATAACGAAAGGGGGAGGAAACCACCAAAAAAACTAATCCTAAATTATCCCCTTTCCCCCTCAAGACTGTATATTCCCGTATAAAAGAGAAGCCTTTGCTTCTTCTTCTTCCCTGTATCCGCTTAACACGAATCTAGAAAAGAAAGAGATGGAGAACGAACCCATGGTGGTAGAAGAAGGAGGAATCTCGACCTTCAATGGGAGATATGTGAAGTACAAGATACTGGGTAACGAATTCGAGGTCACTTCCAAGTATGTTCCTCCTCTTCACCCAGTAGGTCGCGGCGCTTATGGCATTGTTTGGTAATAATTCTTTGCTTTAAACCCCATTAATGTTGCTTTTCTGATTTATTATGAGGTGGGTTTTCTGCATTTTCTTTTATTTTTTATATTTTGCAATCTTAAATGCTTTTTTATTTTTTTGGGAAGCATCTAGATTTTCTTAATCTCTTGAGATTTGATGTTTGATTTTGGAAGTTTGTAAATTTTGTCATTTGAATTGTTGCTCATTGGATTTTAGTTTATCTTCTTTAGCCGCTGTGATGGATATATATGATAATTCTTACTGAATAGAGGTTGTATATGAATGTTAAGATTGAATGCAGGTTATAGAGGTCTCCAAAGCTGAAATTAATGTAGATATATTTTGAAACAGAAATTCTTTTTTGTTATTATTTTACTTTTAGGAGAGCCAATGTAGACTTGCGATTGCTAGCTATTGATACTTGGGTAGCTAATCAATTACATCTGTCTGATGCAGTTGCGCCAGAAATGCTGAGACAAAAGAAGAGGTTGCTATCAAGAAGATTGGAAAGGCATTTGACAACAGAATTGATGCCAAGAGAACACTTCGAGAGATCAAACTCCTTTGCCACATGGACCATGAAAATGTACTTTTTGAGACTTAATTATTTTTAACTCTAAACCTTGCTGTGCATTGTCTTCGATGAAGCCTAGCAATTTCTTTACCGATGTTATGATATTGTAGTTAAACTCTGAAAATCTGTTGATTTGGATTGGCATTTTGCAGATTATCAAAATCAAGGACATAATACCACCACCCGAGAGGGAAATGTTCAGTGATGTATATATTGTCTATGAGTTGATGGATACTGATCTTCATCAGATAATACGCTCTGGTCAGGCCCTAACTGATGATCATTGTCAAGTAAGGCATTTGAAAACCTTTTCCCCTGCGTGAAGTTCTTGTAACTCTAGTTAACTCTGCTTTGTTAGCAGTTAGATTTGGATGTTTTAAGATGCCATCATCTTATTCATAAATTAAAATGCAGAAAAAAGAGCCAATGGTACCGATAATGCTTGTCGTGTGTTTTTATTCTTTATCATTTAGACTATGTAGCATGTTCTTGGAGCTCTAAAATTTCACTTAAAATGAAGATAGGAGACAGAATAGCGCACATGTGAATGCCAGTTGACACTAAATTGCGTAATGAAGGAAAAATTTTATATGATAGCAAATGGAGCTGAGGATAATAATAATGTGAAACTGAAGGTAGTCTACTGAGTTAGCCAAGCTGCAAGTTGACAATGTTTTATGCCTTTCTCAGTATTTCTTGTATCAATTGCTGCGGGGACTCAAATACATACATTCTGCCAATGTTTTACACCGAGATTTGAAACCAAGCAACCTGCTTCTTAATGCAAATTGTGATCTCAAGATTTGTGACTTTGGGCTTGCAAGAACCACCTCAGAAACAGATTTTATGACCGAATATGTAGTAACTCGCTGGTATCGCGCCCCTGAATTGTTGCTCAACTGCTCAGAATATACGACAGCTATTGATATATGGTCAGTTGGTTGCATTTTAATGGAAATTCTTAGAAGGGAGCCTCTTTTCCCTGGTAAAGACTATGTTCAGCAATTGGCACTTATAACTCAGGTACTAATCATTCATGCGAATTCTCATAACCAATACAAAAGATAAGCATGGATACAATAAATGTACTCTATGCACTGTTAGTCATATTGGGTGGTAATCCAGAATTTCCAATTATGCTGATAGACCTTTTTTTTTAACCATTGCCCTACATAGTTACTAGGTTCGCCAGATGATTCAGATCTTGGTTTCCTGAGAAGTGACAATGCTCGGAGGTACATCAAGCAGCTTCCTCAATTCCCTAAGGAACCTTTTGCACATAAATTCCCAGATGTGTCGCCACTGGCTCTTGATCTTGCAGAGAGAATGCTGTTGTTTGATCCATGCAAACGCATAACTGGTATGCCTGCATTTTGCTTACTTAACGGCTTGATACTCCTAATCTCTAATCCATTTTTCTCATATGAAACCTGATCTTTTGTTTTATGTGTATGAAGTTGAGGAGGCACTGAATCATCCATACTTGTCAAGCCTTCACGAGATCAATGAGGAGCCTACTTGTCCTTCTCCTTTTGTTTTTGATTTCGAGCAGATTTCTTTAACCGATGAAGATATCAAGGAACTCATTTTGGAAGAAGCCCTCAACTTCAACCCAGATGTCATGCTTGAGTGACCTCACCATCATTAATGTATGTTTGTATTGATTATTTTGGTTGGTTAGTGATCTGATTTGCAAGATCAAATTCTCTGTAACCAGAGAAATTAGGGAGATAGGTTCTCCCTTCCCATTTTGTAAGGGTGGGAAGGCAGTTTGTTCGTTGTTAATTACTGGATTCTCTCTCCAGAAGTCAATAAGGTTGGCATGCGTAAAATGAAGGCTTTATTCTCCGAGCCTTCTCATGTTTTTGTACATTGTACACTGAATTGGATCAGATGCGAAAGGAAAATGAAAATGAAGCTAGGATCAGGAGTTATTTGTTGGTATTTTCCACTGTTCTGATGTTTACCAGTTTGGCAGAAGAAAGTTGTTTAGCTTGCTTTTCTCTTCTGTGTCTCTGCTGTTTTTATTATATGGGAAATTTATCAATTGTGGGTCAACATCTTTAATTGATTTTATATTTTTTCGCAATAGTGCAAAAATACCATTTGATGTTTTAAAACAAAAAAAATTATATTGTACTTTAATTTGGTATAAAAATATTTTGCCATCTAAAAATGGTTTAAATTAGGGAGTACTCGTCCAGTCGGTTCGGTCAAGAATCAAAAATCAAAATTTTAAAATTTTTAGAATTGAACTGAATTGAACTTTTCATAAGGATTGAATAAAAAAAAATTGATATTTATATATAATTGAACCGTAGAATTGAATTAATTGAAATTTTATATATTTTTTTATTTTTTTATATATAAAAGTCTTAAAATAGCGTTGTTTTAGCTTAAAATTATGCTATTTTAATAAATTCGGTCAGATCAGTTTTTTTAATTTTCGCTTTTCAAAAATTAAACTGATTAAATAGAAATTATCCTAAAGAACCAAACTAAAAAGCCGAGAACTGAATAAATCGAATTAAATATACTAAATTATCAAATTTTTGATTTGATTTTCGATTTTTGTTCAATTTTGAACAGCGTTTAAATTTACCATTTTACATTTAAAATATATTTACTTCTGTTGAAAAATGACAAATTTACATTAAATTTTAAAAAATATATGTACTTTTAGATCAATTTTTTTAGATAATATAAGCATTTTTGCATTAAGCAAACTATGAATATAAAAATTCTTTATTTCAAAAGTTGAGTATTTTTGCATTTTTTTTGTGCAATATTTAAAAAGATATTTAAAATAATGAGATATGTGTAAAAATTTATTAGATGAAGGATAGTAGCAATAATTTTTCATTTTATCTCCTTTTCTTATAATAATAACAAGGATTATTAAGAACAAATGAATGGCATTTGAATGTTGCTTATTAAAACAACAATTTCTCAAAATTCAGTAAATGCTGTGCGTGTTAGAGAATGTTGATATTGAACTTGCTTTCTTCTCTTTTTGTTTATTTTTAAAGGTGTCACTGAAATTGGAATTTCAAAACTTTCATATCTAAAATAAAATTAATATTACGATCACCAAATTAAAATCTAATGAATTAAAATAGTTTTTAGAAGAATATAATGATAAATCCAACTCTTATTCAATTATGACCTCTAGTTAATATCTTTGAGGAAAAAGTTTAATACTGATTTAATAAATAAATATTATTGATACAATAATTTTTTTAATATTGATTCTATATATTTATATTTTTAATACATTATGACATTCATTGTTTAATATGTACCATTAAATTTAAACTGTATTATATCATAAAAAGTATAAATGTATTGAATCAGACCTTTATTCCCTAACAAGAATAATTATTATTTTCAAAAATGATATTTTTTATGAAAATGCTGATATAAAAAGTGTTTTCGAAATAAACATATGCAATCCGCAGCGTTTTTAGTGATTGAAAGTGCAATTGACACCGACATTTTTATCATTCTGCCAATAGAACTTTCAAGTAATGGATCCCGTATAATATTTTTATTTTTAATAAAAATACTTTTATTTCAACACTTTTATATAAAAAAAATCATATTTTTCGAAATATATTTCAATAAATACTCTGATTATTTAAAATAAAAACCCTATTAATATATTATATGTTATAAAATATTTTCGTCCTTCAGAAAATTCACGTTTCGTAAATAAACCCGGCAACCTGGCACCAACTGATTGGATGCAGCTACAGAGCTTTGTCTGGACCGCTCAACATTTAACAGCAGTGCAACAAAAATATAAAATAAAATAAAATATCCCTTTAGAAATGGATTTCATTTTGGTTGATTTTCACGTTAGTGGAGTGAGAGATCAGCTGAGGAAGGCGGGGGGAGAATGAGACTTTTCCCAGCAATCGTGAAGGCCTTGAAAAGCCAAAACAGAAAGCAACGGTCGCTGCCGCCGCTCTTGACCACGCTTTCACGCTCCTTCTCGCAACTTCACTCGCAATCGGACCGGTTCTTTCCTAACTCACTATCTCCTATATCTATTATTAAATTTCTTTGTTGTGATTGAGTTGAGTTTTGTCTCTTTCAACGAAGCAGATCTTTTGGCATTGCGTTTGATATCGATGGCGTCATTGTTCGCGGCGAATCTCCCATTGGCGGCTCTCCTCAAGCTCTCAAACGCTTATATGACTCCTCCGGTACACTTTATATTCCGTATTTTTCTATGCGATTGTGCACTTGATCTCTGTATGCTTTTTTGTTTGGTCGATTTTACAAGATTAGCCTTGTATGGTGTATGATTGGCTTCCTGAAGTTATTGCGAATAAGAACTTCACTTCAATAAGCTATCCATACGGGGCTTTGCAATTCTTCTAGTTGTGCTTCTTTCTCTTAAAAGGTAGTCTCTAATGGCCGTTCACTCATAATATTTTTTTCTGGTGCTTTTTTAATCGTGTGGACAGGTGCTTTAAAGATTCCTTACGTTTTCTTGACGAATGGTGAGCGCTTTTTCTTTTTTTGAAATGAATAGGTTTTGTACGGTCTCTGAGTATCTTTAGTTGGATTATGATTTCAATTAGTTTATAGTTTTCCGTTTGTTTGTTTTTATGGGACAAAGAAAAAAGGAACGGGAAAACGATACAGGTGAATGTATATATTTTTCCTTAGAATGTGTAGCAAAATCTGGATCTAAAACTCATATTACTTTTTTAGTGATTTTGTTCTTCTGGTATTAACTTTAACCAGAATTGTCTCTCAATTTCATTTTTTGCAGGTGGTGGTTTTCCAGAATCTAAAAGAGCCTTGGAGCTAAGCAAACTTCTAGGTCTGGATATTTTACCTTTGCAGGTACTTCTGCAATAGAAATGCTCTTATCTACTGCAATTATTTGTATCTGTGTTAAGCATTTTATTTGATGGAAGAATATCCCTTTTTCACTGTGATTCTGCTGTAGGTTTTACAGGGTCACACACCTTTTAAACAGCTGGTGAATAGGTATGCATTCTGAACCAAGTACAGTTGTTGTCAATTTGATGATAAGTTTTCAACAAAAAATGTGTAATATTTTTGTAGATGAAAGGTCAAGAAAAATAATTGATAACTTTACATGCTGAACAAAATATTTATAACTGATAGAATTTGAACAAGAAAAGAATCCATAGGCCAATGAAGATTTGAGTTTGAAGAAAATATTAGTTTCATAGTAGGAAATCCGTTCCTCTCTAGTGCTTCAAACAATGTTGCATTGTGCAGATTTGAGAATGAATTTGTTGTTGCTGTTGGAAAAGGAGAACCTGATGCTGTAATGTCTGAATATGGATTTAAGTAAGCTTTTTGGGCTATCTTCTCTGCCTCTCTCAAAAATTTACCAAAACTCTTCCAATTTGCCCTGAGATGTAGTTGATGAATAACATTTGTCGATCTTATACGCAGAAATGTTCTCTCAATAGATGAATATGCATCTCATTTTGATGGCATTGATCCACTAGCTCAATACAAGGTTTGGACACCTAAGCAGACTGCTAAAGATAGTAATACATCAGTACAGATGAATAGAAGAAATACTATCAGCTCACAAAGAGTTCAGGCAGCATTTATTGTTAGTGATTCTGTTGACTGGAGCAGAGACATTCAAGTTGAGTATAAGCATCTCATCAATTTATGAATTCAGGAAAGATCTTTATTTAGTTGTTATTAACTGGTCAGCTTGCACCAAAGTACAGTGGCTTGTTTTTTCTCAACATCATATATAAAAATGCACAACTGCGAGAATTGTAACCATTGCAAATATTATCATGAAACCGTTGACCACAAATTCTTCCCCAATTAAGCTGTGGCATGAGTGAACCAACGCCCATAGGTTTAATTTCAGTTTGTAAAATGTTTGAAGTTCTCCATTTGTGTGCTGAATTTGTTTCTGCTAGAATTTCTTCGAGTTTCTCGTTGTTGAATGCTGAAAACTCTACTCTACTCTAAGTTGATTGAAATTAAGCATTATTGCTAGGTTCTCTGTGACATTTTAAGAACTGGAGGTCTCCCTGGAAGAGAGGTTGGACCGCAACCACACCTGTATTTTGCAAATGATGACCTAGCATATCAGGTTACTTGCCATTTTCAAACCCCTTTAGTTTTCTCCTTTGTACTTAGTGTCTAATTAGCTATGTACTAATGAGATGCCACTAAAAGTAGGCTACTTTTCCTTCAGAACGCCTTGGCATGGGAGCTTTCAGAATTGCATTAGAATCAGTCTTCAATAGGTAAGGCCAGATAAAATCCACTTCAGGATAAAATAATCTGATATTAAGCTTTTTCAGCTTGAGAAAAGATTATAATTTTCCTTAATTTCCTATGTTTACAAGTTCAAACTGATTCAATATATAATTACGAATGCAGTCCACATCTGGCTGTTGGCGTTTCGTATATTCAGGATGAATCCACAAACTATTTTGTTATTTCATGCTTTATTAAATTGAAAATTCAGTTGCCAGTACGAAATTTACTGACACTGACATTTTAAATATGCAGAATTCACCATGCTTCTCTTAAGTATACATCTTTTGGGAAACCAAATCCATTTGTGTTCAAAAATGCGGAAACTGTCCTGATGAAACTTGTTTCATCTCTTCATCGTGTTTCTGATCCCATGAATCATGAGAAAACTGGAACTCATCATTTTAAGACACTGTATATGATAGGAGATAATCCTTCAGTGGACATCAGGGGAGCAACAGAGGTTTGTCTTTATTAAACAAGGAACTTCTATGCTTTTGAATTTTGATTTTAGGTTACAGTGATTGTAAAATTTTACACGTCATCATCGCATTTCAGGCTGGACATCCATGGTTTTCTATCTTGACAAGGACAGGGGTTTTTAGAGGAACAGAAAACCACACTGAGTTTCCTGCGGATCTGGTAGGTAATTTGGGACATGTTAACACGAGTCCATGTCCAACTTAATATATTTTTACTTAAACTAAGCGGGGTTGAAACTCTTACTGTTTGCAACTTGGTGCATGTCAACCTGACTAAGCAAGGTTTGGAAACATGAATTCTTGCACTATGGGAAGGTGACAGACCAGTGGCCAGTGGTTTTATTTTGCCGCTCTTCAACTTTATCATTGAAAACTGAGAAGTCCAACTTCTCCAATCACAGGCTAACAGAGACATTGGGTCATGATATTGCTTAACCCCGGCTCGACTAACAGTTAAAGAAAGGATCTGTTTATGGGTCTTCCCTAAGGTCCTCGTTAGGAGGACCTTAGCATTCTCATTCAATGGCCACAAATCAGCAGACTGTGGGACTCACTGGTTTGTGTGGCCCTTGGATGAGAGAGAATGGTCCTCCTAGCCTGAAGCTAGGGTCCCTCTGTTTTTGGATGTTGTATGAAGTACCAAAATTTCTGTTTTTGGAATCTTGAGAATGATCATAGAGTAGCCCAGCTATGTAGCTCCGACTGAAAAATGAAGAGATCCTGAGTAACATATCAATTGACCTTTCCTATTGTGCTGAGCTTTTATGCACTTTGCTGCCTTTGCAGGTTGTCGACACGGTGGAAGATGCTGTGGATTACATTTTGAGAAAGGAGTGTGCCTAAGACTGCGAGGGTTTTAATAAACTTTTTATTTATCGTAAGATAGGCATTATTTAATACATTTATAAAAGAGCAGGGAGATAATGGCATTATTTTATCATTTATCAAAGAGCAGGGAGATACTAGAGAGAAAACTCTCTGGAACCATTACCATTTTTTCAAGCCAGGATGGTGATAAAAGTGATGGTATACCTCGAGCTCATCCATTAATTTTTAATGGTATTACAAGGCAATCAGAAGATGAAGCAGAGAAATGGCAAATAAGCAGAATCCCAAGCAAGTGAGATTATATCAATTTTTGGCCTGTGGGCCGAGTACAATACATACACAGATACTGACATCTATGCTTGTTGGAGTAATGAGATAGCTTGGTTTACAATTGAAGGCTAATCAATATTTTGTGCAGGTAAGGCGTAGTTGCTTTGTAATTTTGCTCTGAATAAGCGAGAGTATCACATACCCCAAGTCTCGAGTAATTAAAAAATAAATTGGCTTATAATTTTATTATTTAATTGCATTCTACAAGCCCATTCGTTAGAGAAACAAAGAAGGTTGAATGGTTTACACTGAAATTGTAGAAATTGACCTTCATTTAACTTTTGAGTGTTTCTGAAAGCCAGGTAGCTGCGTTTGTATGGATAAGCTATTCAGATGTTTCCCTCGAATAATTTCATCATTGTCAACATACAGTATGCTCCATAATTCGAAATAAAAAGAACCATCATTATAAATATGCTTTGAGGAATTCAAGGTCCTCATTTAGAATTTTAGAACTTGTTTAGGTTGGCTTCCTTGCTTTCCAAGTGCCTTGTCCAAAGCTGCACAAAAATTATCAAAGGGAACCAGCTCCATCCTGCAAAGAACGTAGTTTCAACCTGTTAAATATGAAAATGCTGAAGCTACAAGGAAATGGCTGTACTACTGTAAAGACCAAGACAAAACAGATGAATTTGCATGCAAGGAAAAACATGCAAAAACATACTCGTATCTCAACTTCCCTTCGCATGCTAGGTGCAGAAGATAATCTATCATATTTCTGCACTCCTTCACTTTATCTGAAGTCATCCATTTTTGTAACCAGAATCCCCTCAAGGATAGATCCTGCAACCAAATATAGGGTTAAAGACACAAAGCAGAAAACCAAATCCTGCTTGTGAATTTGGATGAAGCACCATTCGAATTGAACATTATGTAGTAATTAGTGTAGTTATAACAAAGTTCAGTTAGTACTTAGGAGGCATATTTCTCAAAAAAACCAACTGAAGATCTTGGAATTTCTATTATGATTAGAGTTCCATCTATATTTATACTTAGGCCTTTTGGTTACCTTGACAATCTTCCAGCTATTCTACTGATTAGAAATGCATACTCAAGCATAATAATACAATCTACATTCGTCATATCATATAAATGGATACCCAATGCCTTGTTTCCCACTTATGGATTTTGATTCACCATACAGAGCTGAGTTCATAATTCAGTTGTAATTTTCAACTTCCATACAGTTTCTGAGCTAATATTTTATTTCTGAACGAAATATCAAGAATCTTACATGGATGATGCAGGGACCTTCTTTAGAGATACGTAATTACGAATAGCAACCGCCACAAATATTGCACTTCAATGAGCAGACATGAGAAACTTAAACAAAATTTACCTTAAAAATGAAGGACGATGTTGATACTGTTACAGGTTTCTTAGACATTCCACCATACGTTACCATTGTTCCTCCCTGTCTGAATACAAGAATATTCTAACTAAATTACTTTTGTAGCTAATGTAAATAATAGAATTCAGACATATATAACTGCACATCATACCTTAAGAATTTTAGGACCAAAGAAGCAGAATTGCCACCAACGCAGTTAAATCCCAAAGTTGGCTCTGGTAAATTAGTCTACCATGCAAATAAGAATAAAAGCTGCAAAGCTTCAGCATGTAAATCAAAAAATCTAAGAATATATTAGTTCTATAAAACAACTTCTAGTGCGACCAAGCACATGCAAAAGAAAGAATAAACACCTCCAACTTCAGACACTATCAATTTATGTAACTTAAGGAGTCCGTAGTTGATGATACCAGGAGACTCTTGACGTTCTTCACTTCTAATTGGCTCTCAGTAAACACTTCATCAGCGCCTAGTTTCTTTAATAATTCCTTTGCTTCATCTGACCCAGGCCTAAATCAAGCAACAAATTGTATGAAGTTGTGCTGGCAGCCATTCATTTGAATGGAAAAATAGAGAAAAAGAGTTGGCTTGCATTGCAGCCAATAAATTACATTCAAAATACAGATATTCATATCAGAGCCGCATCATTAGAAACAGCAAGTGCTTAACCATAGAGAATATTATCAACCTTCACATTATTTACAACAAATGTTAGTAAATAAATACATTGCCAAGACAGGGCTATTCTTTTTGCAGAGTCAGAAAAGTTCCCTCTATCTATTTATTTCTTTAACTAACTGCCAACCTTATAGTAGACACAGTGGGAAACAGAACAAGGCACAATCACCTTTATCTTTTATCAACAATGGAATCTTAAGGAAACAAGGGAAAAAGTCTATTTCAGGGCACAAGCTCATGCAACTCTAAAGTTTAAAAATAATACTTCAGTCCAAAACTCATATGACAATCAATAGCATAGAAATAAGTCTGTTGCAAAATCTCAATAAATACAAAACCATAATCTTAATAAGCAAGAAAGACAGCAAAATGCTGATCACTGGTATATTTTGAACTTTCCTAGCACTGAGAGTACTTTAGATTGTGACTAAAATACAAAAGGTAACCTTGAATTTTAATAACTTAATATGAAATCTCTATTATTCACTTGATGTGATGTGCACTCCATTTAATTGGTTGTCCCTTAAACTATAGGGTTTTAGGAAGACCATAAACAAAACCAAAGTAAAAGTCAATCAGATATCTAGATGCCACAAAACACCAATATTCACTTTACATGCATGTTAGCTTATATAATTGAAAATAAAAACTCTAACTGGACCTGTCCCTTAGTATATTAATGCTATGGATGCCACGGAATTTTGCAATCTGGATGATGCACTGCCCTACAATACTTGTAGCTCCATTCTGGACAACAGAATCTCCTGTACACAACGTTTTCAGAGAAAGGCATAACTAAGAATAAACAATTAAAGTATGTGAATATAGATAAACCGGTACCTGAGTTTACAGCAGTGAAGTCTTCCAGCATTCTTAAAGCAGTCAAAGGATTAACAGTGATTGTTGCAGCATATTCCATGGGAGTCTTCTTGTTAATTTTGTGCCAGACACTGTGGTCTTGAACAATATATGTCTGCCATGTCCCTAGAAGACAAAAACATATAGCATTGTTCAATCTATCAACCAGAGCAAAAAATAAAACGAGGATAAATTGAATCCCATATGCAAATATATTCAGTAATGAGTATAATAAATGTGTTATGACCATAGTTTCAGATTTCGCCACCTAGAAATGTGCAAAGTTATCTTCTTGACAGATGTTATCTGCTTTAACATTAACACTCTTTAAGTAATGGATATTACTTTTACTAAGCAGATTGGTATGCGTTATCCTCTAATAAGAACAATTTCCAAGCATTCATCAATTAGCCAAAACTAGCTGCAGGAAATAAACATTCGCCAAAAATGCTAAAAAAGGATCTTTAATTTCCTAAATGGTGTTTTAAATTTGAGCAATCTGAATATACCATTCAAAGAATAAAAGCTAAATACTCAAACTCAAACAGCAAGGTCTTGTAAACGAAACAAAAGAGGAGGGTGATACTAAAAAAATGCCTGAACATGATCAGCAACAATAGGTGAAATAATCGAAGTAATCAAGATATATACTAACTACAAAAATCAAGAGGATATTTACCAAAAGAAGGAGGAGATGGGATGACCCAATCACCGGGCGAAAGATCCTTAACTGCAGAGCCTACAGAATGCACCTCTCCTACACCTTCATATCCTCCAACTGCTGGCACTTGGGGCTTCACAGGGTACACTCCTATAGCTCCAAAAAAGAAAAAAACTGACCCAGTTGAGTTTAAAACTAAGGAAAAAAAAAATCACTTGCAACCCATTATTGATTCTTAAAAAAAAAAGAGCTAATAAAGAAAAAAAAAACTGACCTTCAATTCGATTGATATCAGAGGGATTAATAGGAGCAGCTAACATTTTAACGCAGACATCGTTCTCTTTCACTTCGACTGGCGGTAACTCTACCATTCTGTAAAACAAAAACCCGACGATATTGCAAAAGATAACAATTTTCCAGAAATCCAAATTCAAGCACGAGTATGCATATCACTTTGTGCTTGTACCTGGTGACGGAATCAGGTGGACCTTGCTGGTCGTAGACTATGGCCTTGGACGGCGGCGACATCAGGGCGGAAAATGCCCTGAATATGGGAAAGCGGGCCATCCTGAGATTAAAAAGAAACGATGGGGATGGCCCGCTGAGAGCTTTCAGAGCTAATGACCTGCTCATCATCGTCGACGCCATTTCTGTCACGCTCTCGCACAGATTCACACATACTGTCCTCTGCTAAAACCGGGCGAATATTCAAGCTAACTCGTGACGTCGCCGTTTTGAATCTTAATAATTTTAGGAAAAATTTTTTTCCGGAAAATTTTACGTTAACTAAAATCAAATTAATAATTATTTTGATTTATTTTATTTTTATTTATTTATTTTTATTTTAAAATTTTTTAATTTATTTAATTTTATTAAAATTTTAAATTATAAAAATTGAATTGATTAAATTATTTAAATTTTTAAAATAATATTATTTTAAAAGTTTAAAATAGTTTTTTTTATGTTAAAATAATATTATTTTTTTATATATATAAAATATTTAATTTATTTAATTTGTTCTATTTTATAA